>JAYMTF010001266.1:0-24765 GCA_036897485.1 Pelargonium nanum | reverse complement strand
CGTCAACATTTTCTAACCAAATGCCAACTTTTTTGTAAGAACATCCAACCTTTATGCTAAAAGGGTCAACCTTACCTATCTAAATGTCTACTTTAATGTGATAAACGTTAGTTAATTAACATGTAAAAGTGAGGGCATATATGAAAACTCATTTTATTTATCTTACTGCTTCTGCTCTTAGGTTTGACAGAAGCACAAAAAATTTGTTTCTTGCAAAACAACAATTATTACAAAAGCTATCCAAAATCACTATAGAAGCAAACATAAGAAAGGATTTTATCTTCTGCAAATATCTGATATGACAACATGCAAATGGATTTGTCAGGACCAAAAGCCATCTAGTAGTGTTACCAAACAAGCCCTAAATATTTAATGAAAATAGTTTGATTGTGGGGGTGGAGATGCAAAGGTCTTCTCCTAATATTAGTAGCTTAGCTCCCACTTTCAAATATTTTGTATGTTCACACATTCACAAAACAAGTAAGGCAAGATTTTGCACATTATCATTTCAAGAAAAATAGATTGAGCATATATGCTAGTGTTTGTAGTGTCCCATGTGAAAGGAGCAATCTAGCATGACTTTAGAAAAGGAATATAATTGTTGCTCATATAGGAATGGACTTGACAAAAGATCATAATTCACAAACCAAAATTTTCCGACACCCTAAAGATTCTATTTTCTGTTAGGCTCAAACTACACACAACCATGATGACTTTACTCATAGTGTGATTTTAGGCAGAAAAAATGGTTTCCGCAGTATTTGAGCATAAAATTAAGTTTAAACGAATAATAAATATTATGCATAATATTACCATCATTTCATAACATTTTTGTATAAATTATTTATTAATGAATTGAGATTCGATGAAATCATTAATAAGTCAACGAATACGACATTTCTCATTCATTGACAAATTATTTTATTAATTCATACTATATTTAAAACAAGTAACATTACTTTTGTAAGTTGTTCATGAATATTAATTAGGAAGGAGATGAGAGAATTACAAAGTACAATCACATAACAATTCAAATTGAAAATATAAGAACTGGTTTGGCTTCTTTGTTCAAAACAGCAACAGCCCTTTCCTCTCCAATTCCATTCAATTTCAATGGCTGCGACTCAGGCTAGTCTCCTCCTCCAAAAGCAGCTCAAAGGTTGGTTCTTAATTTTTGCTTCTACAATTTATTTTAATTGCTGTGTGTTTGGTTGTACTGATTGATCGATGGTCTCTGTTTCTCAGATCTCTGCAAACATCCTGTGGATGGCTTCTCTGCCGGTCTGGTCGACGAGGCCAACGTTTTTGAATGGAGTGTCACCATTATTGGACCTCCTGATACTCTCTAGTCAGTACTCACCTCTACTCAATTTGCTTCTTAATTCAATGCCATGTTGTGAAGGCTCTTGTTCTCTTTTGTATTTGAGATAAGAGTCTGTGATTTGGTTTGTTTGTTGGAGAAAGGGTGGTAGTGAGGTTTGCAGATTTTTTTTTTCCTAAGAGGAAAAAGAATCTCATTTGTAGACTTAATGAATGAGATTTGATTATATTCACGAGAGTTTGACATGTCACGAATTTACATTCATACCATTGCTAACGAATTTGTGGGTCCGTACTGCGTAGCGTCCGCCCGGATCCAAATTGTATGTGTCTTGCTCGAGTTTGAGTCATTAACTCGTTAGTCGAGATTATTTGCTCTCTTTTGCTAAATTGGTTATTTGGATGTTATTGGAACTCCCTTTGTCCCAAAATATCTGTGCATTGGTTTTGATTGCTACTAGATTGACCACATGATATTTTGTATATGGATTCCCAAAGAGAATGATCAGATTCTTCAACTTTGATTTATAAAATTGGCATGTTTTGCATAGTCTTGAATGTTGATGCTTTTTTGCATACTTCATATGCATGAATTATGTCCTGAATAAGTTGTTTATCCACAATGAAATTATGGCTGCAGTGAAGGGGGTTTCTTTAATGCTATTATGACCTTTCCAAACAATTATCCCAACAGCCCTCCAACTGTGAAGTTTACATCAGAGATTTGGCATCCAAATGGTAAGTACTTGCTTTGTGTTGTGGGTTTTTTTCCCCTCTCTTTTTGGGTTGGGGTGTTGGCTTGAGGGTTGCTGTTGTTTTTTCTACAGTCTACACTGATGGAAGAGTCTGCATCTCAATTCTTCACCCTCCCGGCGATGACCCAACTGGCTACGAACTTGCAAGCGAGCGCTGGAGTCCAGTGCATACGGTACGATTGTTTAACATAAAGATTTTTACATGTTTCTATCTGGTTCAGTTGTAGGCATGAGAATGATCATTTGTTGTAGGTTGAGAGCATAGTTTTGAGCATTATATCAATGCTTTCAAGCCCTAATGATGAATCCCCTGCCAATATTGAAGCTGCGGTAGGTGTCTATTAACACTAATGTAACTGCTAGCTAGGATCAAAACCAATACACTAAATTTTGTTAACTGACAGAATTCTGTGTTTTCATTAAATCTGTTCAACAGAAAGAATGGAGAGAAAGGCGGGACGATTTCAGGAAGAAAGTGAGTGGCTGCGTGAGACGATCACAAGAAATGCTGCTCTAGTCCTCAACAATATTGGTTTGTAGCTTTACAGAAACATCAAATGCAATATAAACATGAGAGGATGGGAAGGAGGGATTTTTTTATTATTTATTATTATCATCAGCAAGCAGTACTTTTATTAAAACAGTCCGGCCGAACGGGAGGGACTTGTTAAACTCCTATTCTAGTTGTTTAATACATGTTAAATTGGATGATTTAAAAAAAATACATGTTGAATTGGAATCATTTTGGTTGTGTGAACTGTGAAGTGTGAACATATGTGGTGCATGTTATTGGCCCCACTAAATAGCAATGTTGCATTGAAGACAATAGGTTTGGGCAAAGAAGTCAAGTATAGGCTGTAGGTGTTCAGCAAACATCAAAGCATGGGATGCACCAGCTTGAATATTTATTTGTCTTTTGTGTTCTTATGGTCAGTGACACAAATTCTTGCTTTTCATAAATAATGTCCATAGTTCACTCTCTCTTTTTCTGTGATATAATTTTCACATTTTTAAAGTTACAAGAAGATAGAGAAATAGAGCAAGAAATGGAGAGCCTGTTACACAAAGCTACAATGGAATCAAACAAATAGGAGCTGAGCAGGGAACAAAGCACCAGTGAAGCACTGACACCTCCATCACCAAAACACAAGGCAACAGAGCCAGAGATAAAACAAGACAGATAAATTAACAAGATAGCGCTGATTCAGAGAGGTCACTTCAATATAATCTCACTCATTGTCAAATTTAAAGAATTTTATATAGTTTAATCTAGTTCGGAACTTAGTCACAAGTAAAATTACTCACCTTCCTTCATAGAAGTGTTTAGCGAGAATCGAACCCGAGAGTTGCTTCCAAAGTTTTTAGATAGTTTTATTAAAATTTGAAATGGATTGGTAAAGTAATAGTGGAGGAGAATAATGAAATAAAATGGAGACACCCAATCAGCAAACACACTTTATGTTGTGTCTCCTAACTCTATTCTATACTCTCTCATCCAACTGTGAAACAACTTTCTTTCTATTCACTCTTTTCTCACCTTCCTTCTCTCTTCCTCTCTCTCTTCTTTTTAGCTTTCTTTTCTTTTCCCACACTTTCTCTCTCATTTCCTCTCTCTCATCAATCTCTTATCCCATGGAATTCTTGCCATCTCTCGTGACTCTTCCTCCCAATCCACCTCCTTTCACCTCACTATCATCATAAAACTCCCAAATTTCTAAATCCCCACACATTTATCTCAAAAAATTCCAACCAATTTCTCTCTGATGACTCTGCTTCTGTATCAGAGCATCACCAACAGCATCGTCGGCCATGCGATCCCCGCGGTACCTCCGTAACGGAGGCGGCGAAACACCGCGAATGCCGACCCCGCACTTCCAGTCCACCGTGTCCGTACAGAAGCTCCGCCGATTCAACACGCTGATTCTCGTATTCCGTGCCCTCACTTTCTGCTTCTCCCTCGCCGCCGCTGTCTTCATGCTCACCAACGCGCGCGGCCCCACTTCCCCGCATTGGTACGATTTCGACGCCTTCAGGTACATCTTTTCCCGGAAAACGCTCCAAAAGCATAAGAGAATGTTGTTGTTTTGGAAAGGGCCAAAAAGTAGCAGTGGACGATATTTTTCTGAAAACTAAAGTTTTTTGTGATGCAGATTCGTGTTGGCTGCAAATGCAATAGTGGCTGTGTACTCCATATTCGAAATGGGAGCTTCTGTTTGGGAAATTTCCAGAAGCTTCACTCTGTTCCCCGAATTCTTACAGGTGTGGTTCGATTTCGGCCATGACCAGGTCGGTTCAAAATTCAAAACCCTAACACTTTGTTCCGCTATTTCTAGCTATTGTCTTTGTAATTGAGTGTTTTTGTTAATGGTGCAGGTGTTTGCGTACCTGCTGCTGTCGGCGAACTCGGCCGGGACGTCGCTGGCGAGGACGCTGAGGGGGATGGACACGTGTACGGTGGCGAAAGCGTTCTGCGTCCAGTCAGACATCTCCATCGCCTTAGGATTTGCCGGTTTCTTGTTCCTAGGGTTTTCGTCTCTGCTCTCCGGCTTCCGGGTCGTCTGTTTCGTAATCAACGGTTCTCGTTTCCACCTATAGACGATAGAAGAAGATTTGATGAGGTTCATTCCAGTGTGGGCGGCTGTATGGTATTATTGTTGGCCTCTGTCTGTCTCCATGTTTCGAGTCTTGTAGTTGTTCTGTCTGTAAAATGGGCAGAGAGGATAATTCTGTATATGAGTAAGATTTGCCTATTCTTTAATTCTTTCTTCTTAATCAATTAAAGAGGGTCTCTTCCCACGAATAACCCATATTTCAATGGTTTGAGTTGTTTGGAGTATGTCCAACAATTTGGGTCATGATCGTGACACGACACAAATTTAAGTATATTTGAAATCAGCATAAACAAGTTCATGTCGACAAACTCAACCCGTCAACAATCAAGTCCCGTTTACAGTCGTATGGATTATTGATCCACCAATTTAAAGATAAAAATGTAATTTTTCAAACATATGTTGTAAAATAATAATTCATATAAGTCAAACGGTTCAAATATATCGGCTCGTGCCGGGTTGATATCAATTCATTTGTTCGTGTAATTTTATACGCAATTGTGTTAACGTGTTAGTCGTGTCATCTCGTGTCAACCCGCTCATATATGGGTTGTGCTCGTGTTGTGTTATGCAACTTGTTTAATAAACGAATTGGATACGGATTGACCTGTTTAGCATAACAATAAACTTTTGACAGGCATTGCCACCCCTAGTTAGGACTAACCCATGAACCTTCTACGCAACACAAACTAACCATACGTTGTAACGAATTTGAGGGAACAGTGCACCCTGAAATTTTTTGGTTCGAAGTGGGAGATTCTGTACTCAAACTTGAATACATATTTGGTAATGGACAAACATAACTGTGATTAAACAGGACTAAGCATCCTAGTAGCAAAAAATGATCATGGAGCAGTTCTCTTGTAAATTTGTAATTTAAAGAGATATTCTAGAGTATTATCCCAAAAGATGTGCTAGAGTTGTTCATCATACTACCGATCATGACACTAAAATGAGACTAGAGATTTAAGTCAAAACTTCCATTAATGTAATGCTAAGAAATCGGAAACCACTGAAGTATCTAGGCATATTGTGCAACACCACCAGGTTTCACTTTCAGTTGCCTTCATATTTGGGTTCAGCCATCACGAAATGGTAAGCAACCACTGCAACAAATATAAAGATGCCAAGAAAATTGGAAAAGAATCCAAGGTCCTGATCATCAATCATCTGCAAGAGCACAAAGAATGATCACATTATGTTAGTGTAGTCCAAAAACAGCCACATATTTTCGTAACTCATGAAATGAAGACATTTTAAGTAGGAACAAAAGTAACTTGGTTTGTTCTCAAACACAAAAACTTAATAAATATGACAGGAAATAGAGTTTATTCCGTTTTTTTGCGACTTTTGTCTCAGCTGGAACTGGCCGTGTTTCAGAAAATTTCTACAAAATATAAACTCACTCAATGTTACGATACCTTTCAGGTAGGGCCTAACTGAAGTCACGGGCATAGTTAACTCTAATACCTTAAAAATGAACTATTACAGGTAAGATGAGTACAAAAGATGTAGGGTACAGAAACAGTTCACTTCTCTCTTGGACGGAACATTGTGCCACACACCGTTATGTTCATCTTTCCATCCCCTCATCTAGCCTTTCACAAACTCAAATGAAACACGACATTGGTCGTGTCCAAGTCACCATGATTACCAATTTTCATGCTAGCTCCAACCATCACAATAAGACCAAAACACTGTATCTAAAGGGCATTTCCAAGTGGAACTAAGTCATAAACACGGATTACATTTACAAATGAAGAGGAAATAAGTCAATGGAATGGATGTGCCATTGTCTCTGTTGTTCTCAATCTGGTAAACAATTATTCCAATGGCTATATGCTACACACAAATTCATCAGTTCACTCCTCGGCAAAGGAAGTGGATAGCAACGGGAGTATGAACCGTCTTTAGCTACTATTCAAGGAAGGCATCGTTTTTCTCGGATCCTACATCAAATTACTGACCTCTTAAATCTTAATTATAAAGCTGCAATTTCATGCTCTTAGGTTCAATAATGAGGAATTGAAAAGAAAAAAAAAACTCAACTAAACTAATTGAAAAAAAGAGTACTGATCGCAGTGGGAATTGAACCCACGACCTTTAGATTCGGAGTCTAACGCGATATCCACTCCGCTATGCGACCTTGCTTGAAGCAACTCACAAACCTAACATAATTTACCAGTTTCAACAAATCCAACGAGAACAAACCGACAAAATCTCAAGGTCTTCTCGGACCGCGAACAATGAAAGTGACATTGCAATAACAACAAAGAGAGTTCATCGAATTTATACGAAATCAAGGGTTCAAAACACTGCATACTCTGAATTCAAATATACATGTCTCAGATCTGAAGCTAGAAACCGAAATGACTGAGAGAGAAGGAGATAGAGAGCACATACCTTTTGGTGGATCGATCGCGAAAACGCCAAAAAAAAAGTTAAATGGGAGATCTGGAAACGAAAACGGCCAGAGCAAGAGAACGAAGACGAAAACTGTATGTCCGGTAGTAGCTGCTGCGATAATGAAACTTTATTGGTTTTGCGGATCTCGGACTCAGTCCCGTGTAAGTGGGCTCATTTAGTATTTAAGCCCACACTTATACTGTAATGGGCTTAGAAGCCCAACAACATGAATCGAAAACTAAAAATAATAAATGACTTAATTTTGTCACTTTTGTTTCCATTCAATTTAATTTTTAATTATTTTTTAAATCCAAAAAATATCTGAACATTGTGTTTTGACTTAATTTGGTCCTTAAACTTTTAAATATTGCCTTAAAATAGTTATTATCCTTAAAGCATATATCAAAAGTTCATGAACCAAATCGGTTGAATATTTAAAAATTCATGGATTATTTTGAATTAAAAAAGTTCAAGAATCAAATTAGGTCGAATCCGAAAATTTAAAGAAGTTTTAAAAAATTACTGAGAACTAAATTAGTAGAAATACAAAAGTGTAATGACTAATTATGTACTTTTACCAAACAAAAAAGAAGGGGAAAGTTGCTCAAAATCGATGACCACAATTCTATAAGCTGAAGATCGGATTCTTACCATTAAATTGTCTATAAATCTTTATAAAAATTATGTTTTTTCCTAATAGTAATAAAAGAGATTGCAAGAAAATGAAAAATTCAAACATCCACCGAAATGTGTGCGCGAATTTGGGGTTCAGTATGGTTTGAGCAGCAGAGTAGCGTTACATATTGAGGGTAGTGAAAAAACCTTAACTTCCTGATCTATCCACTAAAAATTGAATCTCTGTGTCTGAGATAAACCAGATCTGATTCTGTTTGTTTTGTTCGCTACTTAGGTAAATGGCCATTGTCCAACCTCTGATTGTTCCAATACTAGCTTGTCGTGTTTTTGTTTAAAAAACCTTGTAAATTCAGCTATATAACCCTGTATCATTATCGAAATTGATTTTTTTAGTTGCAGATAATTTCAGAAGAGATGGCTACTGATAAGAAACCCCCAGCCCCATCTCCTATCCGGTTTTCTAAGTTTTTTCAGGTCACATGCATGATTTTCTGTGGTTTGCAATAACATAAGATTTTGATTCCTCTGGTTTATATATGATACTGAAATGTTTTTTTTTTTTTTTTTGCAGGCCAATATGAGAATTTTAGTCACCGGAGGAGCGGGATTCATAGGGTCTCACCTAGTTGACAAGTTGATGGAGAATGAAAAGAACGAAGTATGCATATATACATATATATATATATACACTAAATGTGCTTCTTTTTTTACCACAATTAATATTTATATACTTCATATGTTATTCAGATCATTGTTGTGGATAACTATTTCACTGGCTCCAAGGAGAATCTTGTGCAATGGATTGGTCATCCGAGATTCGAGCTTATTCGCCATGGTATGGGGCTCTTTCAGCTTGTAACATCTCTAATGCTGAACATTCTTCCACTCAATCTTGCAATCTCAACAAAGTTGCATAGAATTTAAACTAAAAGATGCTATAATTAAGGTTTGGCCGGTAACTTTTGAGTATAGGGAAAGAATGTGACAAAGAGTCAAAGAGAACAATGGACATGTTGTGTCAATATTTGTAGTTTTGCTCTTTAGGTATAGGATTCAGCCAAAGCCGCTTTAGGCAGACAGATCTTAATTATGTACCCGCCTTCTGATTTTTGTGTCCTAGCGTAGCTTCAAGTATCCATATCTACTTTGAAATGATTCCTTCTTGTTATGTGTTGTTTTCTCTACCATATATTTCTCTCATTCCCATTCTTTTTTGTAGTACAAAATTTTAATATCATGATTGTTTTGTAATTTGCATATTTGTATGCAATATTGATACAGATATCACACAACCATTGCTAGTTGAGGTTGACCAGATTTACCACCTTGCTTGTCCCGCATCCCCAATTTTCTACAAGTACAATCCCGTGAAGGTGAGGGTGATGCTATTCTATCAGGTTACAATATATCGAGTCGATTAAATTGCATTTGAGTGTTTGTCTGATTTGTGATCATATGGCACTTGACAGACATTAAAGACGAGTGTAATGGGTACTTTGAATATGTTAGGACTTGCTAAGCGGGTTGGAGCAAGGTTTGAGACTGCTTCCCATCGGTTTAATTAGTATACTTAATTTTGGGTCAAATCTAAATGTATTCTTGAGTTTATATCATTGTATGGTAATGGACCTCAGAATTTTGCTGACATCAACTTCAGAGGTGTATGGAGATCCTCTCAAACACCCTCAGGATGAGAGTTATTGGGGAAATGTGAATCCAATTGGTATGTTTCCTGATATAATGTCACAATTCGATAATGTTGCTGTATTAAGGCATGATCTATGTGGAAAGATTTACCTTTGACATGTATAGTTTTTATGACGACGTTGTATAAAAACTAAGATTTTATTTTTGCTAAATTGAGAGAGATTACGCGGTCATCTCTATAGGTTAGTAGGCTTTAGCTATTAAGTTTAGACTTGCATTTCAAATATATATTATATCCGAATTACTCCCTTAATTGCAAATAGCTTCCCTCCAACAATTTTAGCTATAGGGTATGCAACTCGTTAGTTACTCTACCTAATACCTCATTTATTTGTTCATATATTTTTTTATTTTGTAAAATACATTTCAGGAGTTAGGAGCTGCTATGATGAGGGAAAGCGTGTAGCTGAAACCTTGATGTTTGATTATCATAGGCAGCACGGGATAGGTAAAAAGATGCACAATCCCTCTCTGCTTAGAATATTTCTCTTTGACATGACTTTGTATCATCTCTGTTTATCTATTGTCTCAGAGATTAGGATTGCTAGAATTTTCAACACTTATGGACCTCGCATGAATCTTGATGATGGACGTGTTGTCAGCAATTTCCTAGCCCAAGCAATCCGGTATTGTAGCTCTATCAACTTCTTTTTAGCTTGGATATACACTTGCCATTTATTTTACAACCGCATAATGTTTTTTTGTCTATGCAGTGGCGAGAAATTGACAGTTCAATCGCCCGGAACACAAACGCGAAGCTTTTGTTATGTCTCTGATATGGTATGCAAGAATTTGTTATCTGTAGTACTGCATTAGTGTGGAAAATTTTAAGTCAACTGTGTATCACTGGTTTAAAACTTTGAAGGTTGATGGCCTTATTCGACTTATGGAAGGAGAGAACACTGGACCTATCAACATCGGGAATCCAGGTTACTGATCTTACTATACAGCTCGTTAAATGGTGTGTTTCTTTGCCATTACTGACCCGACTTCTGTATGTGATTCAGGTGAATTCACAGTGCTTGAGCTTGCGCAGAACGTCAAGGAGGTCAGTGTTTCTTTTTCTTTATGTTCGGACAATGGATTGTTAGCAAGACTATGGAAACTGAAAACATGTAGTGGCGTGACACGCAGCTAATCAATCCTCAAGCGGAGATCAGTATGGTGGAGAACACGCCAGATGATCCTCGCCAGAGGAAGCCGGTTATCACGAAAGCCAAGGAGTTGCTAGACTGGGAACCAAAGGTGAAGCTGAGAGACGGACTTCGGCTGATGGAACAAGACTTCAGGAATAGGCTAGGAGTGGCTAAACAATAGGAAAGGGAAGGCTACAAATGGATTTGATGTTGCAGCTTTACCAGATGGGAGTTCTAGAGATGTGATTCATATTTGCTGCTCTATTTGCCATTCTTTTATACCAATTGTTTTGTCAGTCAATTCTTTGATTCACATAAATTACATTGCAGATCATGTAATGAAAAGCATTTGGATGGTATTTCATTGAAATATACATAAATTGGTATCTTTGTTTTGTGCATATATATAATATATACTGATTTGGAGACTTATTGTTTATTTGTAACAACATATATATACTACAAATTGTTACGGGATCAAAAATGGATATATGCAACAAGTTTCCATGCTCATTTGCATGTGCAAAATATAATTAGTTGTTAAATAATATGATCTGCAATTAGTAACAACAATGAGCAATTATGGTGGGAAATATTGCTGGATATCAATTCTTATTTTCAGATCTCTAACTAAGCTTCAGCAACTGTCTGAGCCCGAGGTGCTTTCTTCTGTTTCTTGGCCTTCTTAGGGGCTTCACTCCCATTTTCCACTTGTGTTGTGTTCTCAATTCTTGCAAAGATAGGTTTAGGTTCAGCCATGACCTGACCACCCTTTAGCCCACCCCACTTGGTCTCACTCTGCATTACAAAACAGTCGAAACACGCGTAAACACAAACAACATTACCTTATGGATAAAGTACAAAGCTGTATGCTTATGCGTGCGAACAAGAAAGACACAGAAACAGAGACAGACAGACCCATGTTATGGTGTGAAACTGATCTCTTGAATAGCCAAGCTGTTCAAATATCCTCAAACTTAACCCCGGTGTGACAGGGGATAAAGCGATTGCTGTTATCCTCATTGCTTCCAATATAATTACAAGATCCTGCTCCAAAACCGGGAAATAAATAAATAAATAAATAGTGAAAAAAAAAACAGAATCAACAGCTAACTCAAGTAAGTTTTGTACAAGCCTGAACAGAATATATCATTGTTCTTTTGGTTATGACGGAATATGTATAACACAAACCTTCGCTGCAGCTTCAGAATCAGAGCCCCCTTTCTTAAAAAGAGACCATGGAGCTCGTTCATCCATGTAGAGATTCCCAGCATTACTAATCTCTAGCACGGCCTCACAAGCTGATGTCAGTGAGAGGTTTTCATAATTAACTCGAGCCTTCTCAACCTATGAGGAAAAGAAGTGAAAATTTCTTAGATCATTTAAGTTATAAGATTGTAAGCAGTTTATCATAATGCAGTGTTGACTTGATGCACTCAAAGCTAACCAGCTTGTCCACAGTTTCCTTGAAGCCAGTTCCTTCAGCTGCAATACTTGAATCTACCACCAATGTTGATTGGCAATTCTTTTTAAGAAGCCCAAGAGTACGGTTAAGAAGATTCCCTAAATATAATGAACCATGGCAAGTTTTACTTGTGGTTCAGAACTGAACAAGAATAAATTACCGAAACAATTCCATCAGCCTAAAGTGTAAGAGAATCCAGACTAGAAATACCTATTGTGTTGGCTAGATGTGCATTGATGATGTTTATGAAACGTTCTTCTGAATAGTCACCATCATTACCAAATTCAACCTCCCTGAGGAAGAAGTACCTGACTGCATCAGACCCGAAATTCTGAACCAACTCATTTGGTTCAAGTGTATTCCCTAGAGATTTCCCCATCTTCAAACCATCCTATAATTTTAGAAAATAAGAAGCATTGCTGCATGAAATTAACTGTATATGAGAGGTACAATCAAAAGACTTGCTCAGTTAGACAACTTCTAACAATTTATGTTGAACAAGAATCATCATGTTCTAGATGAAAATTCTATGCTAACTGATAAATATTAGCAAATAACCTAGAAGTAAAACTCATATCAAGTCCTACAGTTTATCTCATTTTTTCTCTTAGAGCTGATGACTGAGAGTAAGAGAATGAACAGGTGCAAATAATGATACAGAGTAATGTGATGAATACTAAATAAACAAAATGCTTCACAAAGAACATCTTTTCAATTTACTAAGCAGAAAACAAAAAAAACAAAAAAACAAAACATAATCTCTATTTGAGAGAGCCTCCCAAATAGTTTCCATAGCTACCACCATAGGACAGGACAACCCTGAGAATCTAACCAGATATGCATTTAATATGTTTCCTGGTTATAGCATCAAATTACCATTTTGCTTGGTTCGACTAAGCAAATAGACTATCAAGATAGATTGTAGGGCTAACACTGAACTTTCATCTCAATGGATAAATGAAAATTTTGAGAGCCTACTATGGTGAATACTATGCGGCCCCATAAA
Organism: Pelargonium nanum; assembly: GCA_036897485.1. NCBI lineage: Eukaryota > Viridiplantae > Streptophyta > Magnoliopsida > Geraniales > Geraniaceae > Pelargonium > Pelargonium nanum. Next base: position 11,725 of record JAYMTF010001266.1, on the reverse strand, counting down.
ACTAGAAATATGATTCACAATTATAATTTTAAAAAAATAGCCAAAATGGAGCTGGAGTACTTTCATCATGCACATTGTAGGTCCCAGAATAAATAACATCACAAAGATAACAGAATCCAAAGATAGAATAAAAGTTTTAGGATTAGTGCCGAGTAAACTCTTTTGAAACTTTAGACGTCAAGTACATTGCTTATAACTAGCTAAGAAAGGAAACAATATGCTATCTACTAAGGTACCTTTGTCAGGAATCCATGGCCAAAGACCTTCTTTGGAAGACTTAATCCAGCAGCCATTAGCATTGCTGGCCAGTAAACAGCATGGAAACGTAAAATATCCTACAGAAAAGTAGAAAAAAAAAAAACATGAAGTACCAACTTTACTGAATGCTATAAATTGATGCATGAGTTGGCATCAACCCCATGTCCCCATCTACTTAACTTTCAGGATGAAGGGCATGAAAAAACAAGGAACAAGTTTTCCAACAATAAGAAGGAAAACACCATACCTTCCCAATCAAGTGCAGTGAAGCAGGCCAAGCTGAAGAAACAGCATTTTGTAAACTAGGTTGCTCCGTGTCCTCTGACAGTGCTGATATATAACTGTGTACAGAATAAAATACAGGTTAAAAATCCTTCACATCAGTTATTCATCAAAAACATTTGCAACAGAATTAATAAAGAAACTCTTTTCCTGTACACAACAGCTAAAGAGTTGGTGACTGCGAAATGTCAATGATAAAGATTTAAATAAAAGCGCCATTTATTATACTGCCACATAACTTGCATGATTAGAGTTAGGATATGAAACATTTTTTAAATTATATAAGAGAAAACTTTACCCTAGCAAGGCATCAAACCAAACGTAAATAGTTTGCTTATGGTCATTTGGAACTGGAATTCCCCAGTCTACTGCTGCTCGAGAAATGGAAAAATCTTTCAGGCCATTTTTGATAAAACTTTGCACCTGGGAATAGTTATGGCAGAAGTCAATTCAAAAGGATCTGGTGTCAAGAAGAAATTCCTGGCAGCTAAATATAAAAAGTGGTGTTAGCAAAGTTCAAACATAAAATTTCAAAAATAGATACCATAAGCGTCACATATGAGATCGAGATTCCCAATCATCGATGGAAGGACAAAACAAAAACATCAAATGCCACACATGATGGTATATTACCAAATATAATCCATGAAAGTTAATAACAATCTTCAACGAAATCTAAACTTTTTTTCTCTACATAATAGCCAATGATTTTAAAATGAGCCTAAGAAGTTGGGCACGCAAAGTAAGACAATACAAAAGGACTTATCTCGATATGCTTGGAAGACATTAGTTTCACTTACTAAGTTTGGTTCTTGAACAAAACTGAATGGAAATGGTCTCAAATTCTACTGAACTTTTCTATTTTTCAATTCATATCCCTTTGATTTTAATAGTATCATGCCCAAATAACAACACGGAGCATAGCTTTCAAAAGCACATTAGCAAGCTTCAATTCCCAATAAAATGTCAAAACACATCGGAATGCAACATAAACCACCAAGTCAATAAAACTTATTATTCTCTGACCTCATGTAAACGGTATGAAGGCTGCACAAATTCTGGATTCTGTGTCAAGGTTTCTTCCAATAAATTTTGATACTTAGACAGAGCAAAGAAGAAATTATCCTCTTTCCGTGCAATGCATGGCTTTAGGTGCACAGGGCAACATTTATTCTCAAGCAGTTCTTTCTCATCCTGCATAAAAGTAGCATTACACTATTTATAAGACACATGAACAAACTTCTTCTAAACAAACTAATCCAGTAAGCACACAGCCATACTGAATTGAGACAGCAGAGAAAGGCTTCCTAAAACACTAGTAAAAAAAATAGGTTACTTCACTCAAAAGAAATGGTAGAGAAAATTTAAAAATATAAACTTATGAACCCCAAGTTATCTTTTCAAATACAAGGTACAACCTTATACTCCTCACAGTTAACACAGTAAATCCCCTCGTAGTCTTTCCGGTATATGTCACCATTGGCAAGAACCCTCGAGTAGAATTCCTTAACAATAGCTTCATGCTTGGGATCAGTTGTGCGAATGAACTTGTCATAAGATATGTCTAACTGCAAAAGCAAGAAGCAAAATAGTAACCAAAATTTGTAGAACAAGTAAATAAGTCGAACATTAAAAAGACTAGCAACTTGACATGAAAGCAAATTCCTTGGGAAATCAATACTTACACTTTTCCAAAGGGTTCTGTAAGCTTGTGAAATAACGTCACAATGTTCGCTTGGACTGAAACCACTGGCAGCCGCCGCAGCAGCTATCTTCTCCCCATGCTCATCTGTCCCGGTGATAAATATAACTTTTTTCCCTAGCAATCTCTGCCATATTTAACAAATAATCAGACAAAAGGAGGCCTCATGCACCATACTGCAGATAGATTAACTATATTTGTACACTCATTTTGAATACAATAGATACTTTCAATTTAGTCTACAAGATTCCAATAGCAAAAATTAACATTACAATCAATTCAATTAAAAGAATGAGCAATTACACTTGTCTCAACAACTCAACAGATAATGTATCATCCTTACAAAAATTATCCGGCAGCATCAATAAGTAGCTACAGAAACAGAAACCAAATGGAAATTAAAAGCTTGTTTTCTTGCGCTCTCTAAGGAACCAAACAGAGGGTTAAGGTTTCAAAATCCCAGAACAACAACAAAAGAGAATTAAGTAGAGGCAATTCGAAAGGAAGAAGTTACATGGAATCGGGCAATAGCATCAGCAGCAATAGTGGTATAAGCACTGCCCATGTGAGGAGGGGCATTGACGTAATATAGCGGAGTGGTGAGGACAAAAGGGTCCGGAGTATCGCAGTTTGGGATGGTGGAATTGGCGGAGCAAGTGCAGAACAAAGCTCTCTTAGAAGACGACAAGTAGAAATTTGGACGAAAATGGAGACGATTCTTCAAATGGATTGCTGTAGAGTTGACCGACTGCAACGGATTGAGTAACCATCGGCCGCTTTGTATAGAGAAATGTATTCTGGCAGCCATTTTTGCTTACTCTCCTTGTGTGCCCTCAGGACTGTGCACAGTTGCTGTGGTAGCTTATCGAATTTTCTATCCGAGAAGACGGAGAAGAAAGCTGAGAGTTGAGCCTTTCTGAGAAGCTAATCGAGATGGGCTTGTATTTGGTTCTCTCCTCTATCAGCCCATTTCCTCTTTTTGGATTTAGATTAGGATTTTGCTTTTCTGATCTCTCATAAACTTTTTTTTTATTAATAAAACTATTTTTCTATTAATAAAACTCATTCAACTCCGATATTTAGGTGTCACGTCAGCATTTGTTGCCATGTCATCACGCCATACAAAGTTCACATATGCATGCCACATCATCGTACCGTTACATCGATATTTAGGTGTCACGTAAGCATTTGTTGGCATGTCATCACGCCACGTCAGATACAAAGTTCACGTATGCATGCCACATCATCGTACCGTTACATTTTTTTCGTCATTCGCAACCAAAACGATGTCATTTTAGTTGTTTGTGATGTACAAAAAACGCAATAATTTGTCTTACGTGACATGCACATATTGACTATGTATCTGACGTTGTGTAATGATGCGTCAACAAATTCTTAAAAACCAAATTGTCATGCCACATGTTGCGTTTTTGGACGATTCGTGAAGCATGTGATTTCTTGAGTGATTTATGAAAATAATATGGCATCAAACGATGCTAAGACAATCGGCGGACAATAATTATATGTTAAAGGTGTGCATTTGAAGAAGGTGCAAAGAAGATCCATAGTTACATCCCAATTAAGGATCAGAATTTTCACAGTTCATGCTCACTTATAAATATGCACAAAAAACTAAGTTGCACACAAGGTTCATGATCTGTTTTGATCAATTATAACATCTCCTGAGCACATAACAGTAAAAAGAAACCGCACTTAAATGAATAAAACCATCAAAGGTGCAACATATAATATCTGAAACTGGGGATTTTCATCCTAAGACTTCAAACAAACTTATTTCCTAAAACAAGGAACGATAAATTGTTTCACATCCTGGATTACCACAATGGAGTCAGAGTTAAAGCAATATAGCTTTATTTGTAACATGCTCAAATCCGAGAAACAAAAAGGAAATTGGAAAAAATATGTGCCCCTTCACACAACTGGTAATGTAGGAAGTCTCCACAATCCAGCATTTGGAAATTAACTGTAAAAATAGAAGATGTGTTAAAATCCAAATTTTAAGCAGTCATAAACGCACATTAAGACAATAATGCAATTTATTTTGTTCACAATAGTATATTCCAAATGTAAAGGAGAATAGGGAACAATCAAGACAAATAATAATCAAGTTTCTTCTTACAAAAAGGCAAAAGATGATCATCCAAATAACAGAAAGAAGCAGCTTCATTACAGATAACTTGTGATTCTATTCTTCTACTTCTAACATTAGACCAAGGAAACAACCAGTGCATATGACTTTTACAAGGCACAAAAGATCTTTATGCCATCTAGAACATTCGTAACAATATGAGTTTATAGTGTGCTATGTGCAACTGCAAGAGAGAGCCACGCTAAATATATTTCATTTAACTACTAGTGAGCTGGCTATTTTTATTTGAATGAGTTAGATAGAAAACTTTAGAAGAAGAGAAATTGTAATCAAAAATAAAATTTGAAGTCGATTGCCGAAATTTTGGGTAGAGGAGAAAATAGTATAAAGATAACAATTAACCTCATCTCTTTCGGTTTTGTCTTGTCAACTTTTCATTCACATTCTATCTAAAAATTCAACGAAAGGAAAAATAATTGTAAGATACAAAAAGATGAAGAGATAATGAATTAAAAATTTGCCCATTTCAGACAAAAGATCAACAATGCAATACCCATTGTTCTGAGGAAAACAATTCGCAATTAAACAGATTTCACCAAAAACTTTCCAAATAGAGTAGAGAAGGTTAAAAAAAAGCATGAAGACATACTAGAATACAAATTCATTCTCATAACAAGTGGCCAAGACAATGTCGGGCCATAAATATAGATAAGGTGTGAAGCCGTGTCATTCCCCAATTTTTAAATTATTGATCACCACAAACCAGATAACCATACATTCATAAAATCATATACAATATAGCATTTCACACCGACTGCATGCAACTTAAAAGACATCACTGCCATTTTCATGCTATGGAGTAGACTTTCACATTCTAATGGAAAAAGTAAAAACATATGAATATCCTTCATCTAACATTTCTTCAGAAAATGTCATACTCAGATCCCTAACCCAAATATATTTATCATTTCTAATCACTGATTTTGGATTCTTGGATTTGATTTGATTTGAAATTAGGTATTTGAAATGTGTTATTTCAAATACAAATCTAATGTTTCGAAAACCATGATAAGATTGTTATTCGAAACAATCTGTTTTGAAATATATAGGATTCGATTCAAATCAAAGTTGTTTGTGCATTCGAAGACTGGATTTTGATCAAAATACATTTCAATTGAAATACAAGACCATAATCAAATTTAAACATCATTAGATATCAAAGTCGCTTCAAATTCTCTGATAATGTTAATCTCAGTCAAAATCCATTCAACTAACAATTAAGACACAAATCATCAAAAAAAAAATCCTTGGAGATCGAATCTACAATCTAGGGTTTGATTGGGAATCGGAGACATACTGTTTTTTGTGCCTCTGCGCGAACTCAGAATTCTTAGCATCCTCCTCTACAATCGATTCATGAACAGGTAGATTAGAAATGGTCAGCAATGAAACAAATTGAACAGAAATGGTGTGAGCTACATACCAGTAAGTCCAAGCGAGATGTAGGTGATGAGGGTGGCAGTGACGGCAAATCCGGCCATGAACGGCCAGTTGGACTTTAAGGTGCGCTTGAAGAAAACGGGCCACGGCTCGAACTTCTGAAACGTCATCTTCGATCTCTTCTCTCTCACAACAAACGGCACTCGGTTTCAGGAACAGAGATGATGTTTGTTAGGTCTTCGTCGTCGTCGAGGATTGAAGGCTCAGTGCCCCTATATGTAATTGTAAAACAAGCAAAACGACGGCGTTCTGAATGTTGATATTGTGAAATGACAAAAGCACCCTTCTTGATTGGGTTATGGGCTGGACCTAATTAAGGAGTGAAAAAGCTTAAATTGGGCCAATTGTTTTCTTTCTCTACAGGCTAGTTAATTGCCTAGGATCCAATGGTTCTTTATAAAGGTTTGTTCATCAAATTTATTGCATTTGGGAGAAACAATGGCAATTTTAGAATAATGGGTTTTAAAATGGTCATGGACAGCACATAAATTAGATTTTGAATTTTATTTATCACCAAAAGAATTATTTGCGCGAGTGGAGTGGATAATGAGGCTCACTTCCGCTCACATGCGAGGTTCACAGTTTTTTGTCTAAGACTACATAGGGAGGCAATAGAACAAGTAAAATATCATGTTAATTTTGAATAATAAACTACACACAATGGTTTGAGCATTCTGTCCCAAAAGAATGGGTCAACCCTAAGCGTTTTAAGGGTGATCTTCGTCATGCTGCATTATTTATGCATGTATAACATTTTTTGTCAGGATATGTGTTTATATTGTTTGACGTTCATGGAACTTAGAGCTGCACATCCCATTCTTTGACCGATTCACTGTGTATAAAGAGATAAAATGATTCCAGACAGAAAATCTACCTGAAAACCAACTAACTATGGTTTGGGTAGGCGCGTGATGTGTAAGCTCTATTCAGATCAGACACTTGCGGCTTACAATTCCCACTCAATCTCCACGACCTCCGCCTCCATTCTTAAACGTGCCTATTTCACACTCGCTGACGTGGACCCAACAGGTCTGTGGGCCCTTCTAAAACGACAACCGCCCACATCTATAATAAATAAATCCACTCCATACATGATAAATCCCCTCCGCCGCAGCCGCCGGATTCTGCCCATTTATTTATATCCGGAGAATCTATGTTGCCATAATTACCGGTCACCGGAATCTAGAGCTTTCCAGGTGTATTCTCCGATCTCAGAAGAACATGGGCATTCCCTGCGACGACGTCGTTTTGGTCCAGCACGGTAAGAGTCCCAACGACCCCACCGTCGTCACCGTGAACTGTCCCGACAAGGCTGGGCTCGGCTCCGACCTCTGCAGAATAGTTCTCGAGTTCGGCCTTTGCATTACCCGAGCAGGTTCGCTCTCTCTTCATTGATTGATAATCAGATTTTTTTGGTAGGGCTTTGATTTGGAGGCAGCTTGTTAATTTGATTGTAGTGACTGTGGAGGTTTTATGTCAAGTTTTTGCAGAATATATAATTTGAGGTTTATCATTGTTCTCTCAAAGACTATAATTTAAGAATATGTGTTGTTATGTAGTACTTAAGTTGGGTTCATATTTAAAAATTGAAAATGGGTGTGAGATGGGTTATGGGTTTCTGGTTGTTATTATCTAAATCTTTATTTTTTCTTTTCTTGCTAGGAAGTTTGTCACTTTGTCTATTGATGGATTGGCCTTTTGTTTGCTGCTTACACATTTTGGAAACTAGTTCTTTTCAAGATTCCCAGGCTTCTTTGAGCTCAATTCTGTAAAAATTCCTCTGTTTAGTGTTAAGAGCAAGAACTTTGAATGGTTATCAAAATTAAGCCTCTGACTTTTGTTGATTTTAATTATACTTCAATATCATGAATAATGTACCAATGTGACACCTTGTGGGTATGCACCAAAACCTCCATCACTACTTTTTAGTTCACCATCATAATTAGCACAAGCTTTCATATCTTCTATCTGGATGACCATGCAAAATTTCACTGGTCTTCCTTCTTTTCACCACTTTCATTACCCTTCTCATTTCATACTGCTGCTAGTGCCTCATCCTCAATCTTTTGTTATTATCGCATGCTTTTGAATCACTCTGCATACAGAACAAGCTATCTTTCTCCACGTGAAACGAAAGGCAAATACGGGATAAGTTATTATCTCTTGTCTACCAGTAAAGTAATAGTTTTCAACCACACAACAAAGTGGTCCACGAACCCAGCTTGCATTTGGTTTGGGAAATATAGAGTTTTGTGGCTATTTGTTTTCTAGGTATTTTGGTTTGTTAGGTACCTTCATATGCCTATTAATATTTGTTTTATACTGAGCATTAGTAAGTTAGATCACTTCTGCGTGTAGATTTTTCTACTGATGGAAGATGGTGTTACATTGTATTTTGGGTCACTCCACATCATAGCACCGTTAGGCTTGATTGGGATAGCTTCAAAAACAGACTTCTATCAGCATGTCCTTCGTGCTTGTTCTCATTTTACTACAATCAGCAATCAAATGGCTCATCAGCTTCTTCAGTGTACCTGTTAAAGCTTTGCGGTGTTGACCGAAAAGAATTATTACATGGTAAGTACAAATTATTGCCTTCATTCTTTCTGCTCTATCATTTTTGACAGCTATGCTTATTATGTAGATGTTACTAAAATCCTCTGCGAGCTTGAATATTCAATTCAAAAAGTTAAAGTGACGACAACCCCAGATGGAAGAGTATTGGATCTATTCTTCATCACAGATGGAATGTAAGTCTTTCCTTTAAGGTCCCTCAAGATTTGCATGGAAGTAATTATTTAGCAACTACATGAATTATTTACAACTTAGTTTGTGACCCAAAATGGCATGTTTGTTGAGACAGCTGTTTATGATACTTCTCTATTAGGGACCACTCTTATCACAATTGAAGTTGATGTATGAATTATGAAATTCCTTTCTATTATAGAAAATGAATGAAGCAGTTGCATGATTGATAAACATGTCCGAGCACTGTCTATCCAAGTCCTCTCTTTTTATCACTCGAAAACAACAAAACCCTTTTGATGGTGTCAGATGGTCTGGCATAGCCTGCTAGTGTCATCTTTGTATCCCACAGATAGAACGGAAATGACTATTTCATGTACTCATTGGTACATGGCCTTTACATGTATTTTCTCGCACCATCTTTGTATCCCACCGATAGAACGGAATTATTTTTTCTCACCAATCAATGTCTATGAATACAAAGTTTCTTATTTTTTTACTTTCATTTTACGGACCAATAAATGTCTAGTATCCACCGATATATCATATATGTAAAAAAATGTACCAAATGTACTCGCTCCAATCATAGTTTTGGAACCTTTTCAACTATTATGGGAAGTACTTCTTGCAAAATCCCTTGCCCTGCTTCCTGTTTCTTAAACCGAGTTAACATGTGTCTCACTATCTCCCTGGTTCATTAAAAGTTTGTGCACACAGAGGTGGTCATTGACTAATTTCACTTTCAAGTTCTCTGTTTTCTCTTTATTGACTGCATAGCAAATGCAATTTAATATTGTAAACTCTTATTACTTGTGCGCATAGATTATTGGTCGTAGTGCTTCTGATGGTTAGCGGTTGAATTTGATCCAAGATGTGTCAAACATTTGTCCTTGATATCATAATTTTGCTAGGGCGTCTTTCCCAATGAATTTGAAATATAAAAAAAAAATTCTTTTCTATTCCTCTACCCAAATCAAAGTGGAGGCTAAAGTTTAACGTATATGATCAGTAGAAGATTCTCAGTATCATAGTAGGATTTATGCAATGATGTCACCGACTTCATGATTTACCAATTAAATGGGAGACTATGCAAGTTGGCTGCAACCGACCCATTTTGCATTGTTGTAGATAATTGCATGTTGTGTAAAATGGTGTTTGAGAAATGTATGCCATTATACTTTCAATATATTCGGTAACCTCCACCTCTGAGCTGTGTTTTTAATGAGTTCAAATTTCAGGCTATGACCTTTGGTAATTTACCATTTCAGGGAGCTGCTGCACACGAAAAAGAGGAGAGATGAGACTTGTGAACATTTGATTGCTTCGTTGGGAGACTACTGTATCAACTGCGAGCTTCAGTTACCAGGGCCTGAATATGAAAGCCTAAAAGCGTTCTCTTCACTTCCAATTGCAATTGCTGAAGAATTATTTGGCTCTGAGCTATCAGAAAAAGAAGACGGTACACAAGTTCCAAAAATAGACACAACATCATTAAAGAAGGCCACTGTCACGGTAGATAATTCTTTGAGCCAAGCTCACACCTTGCTTCAAATACAGTGTGCTGACCAGAAGGGCCTGTTCTATGATATTATGAGGACTTCAAAGGACTGCAATATTCAGGTAATTAACTAAGTTCTTGCAGCTCAAGTCTAGTTGATTACACCACTGAGCATGATATTGAATGTCTTTGTTAGTGTTGAATGTTGATAACCTAATAAGTTTTTAGTGTACCACTTCCACATGCGTCCTTGAATGCTTTTCTCTTAAACTGTGTAATTGCGTGGTTGTCTTATTGTAGATTGCTTATGGTAGATTCTCTTCAAGTGTGAAAGGCTACCGGAACATAGACTTGTTCATTCAGAAAACAGACGGCAAAAAGATTGTGGATCCCGAATATCAAGCTACTTTGGTTTCCTGTTTGAAGGAAGAGATACTTCATCCATTGCGACTACTAATCGCCAACCGTGGACCAGATACTGAACTCCTGGTGGCCAATCCAGTCGAGCTATCTGGAAAGGGAAGGCCCCGTGTCTTCCATGACGTTACTTTGGCTCTAAAACTATTAGGAATACGTATTTTCTCGGTGAGAATACAGTCAATTCAATGTGTTAGGCTGTGTAATTAATTGTCAGCTCTTGTAAACAAATTGTGGTATGTTGTTGGTGTGCAGGCTGAAATTGGAAGGCACGCGACATTAGATCGCCAGTGGGAAGTGTACAGGTTTCTTTTGGACGAGGGCCATGAATCGCCTTTGGAAAGCCGGAAGGTTAGGAATCAGATTGTGGACACAGTTACAAGAACATTAATGGGATGGTGTTGAAGCTTTACGCAAGAAATGCCAACTCTGGTCCGATTGTGATTCTTTTTCGCAGATGTGAGTCCAAGAAATCGCATCTGCAAGCCTTCCACAAGGAGGAGATGGACATGTAATGTGCAATTGTAGTGACTGAGATTTGGATTGTGTGGCTCTAAAATAAAATTAATATGTTGGAAGTGTTGTTGCTCATTACAAAAAGATGGGGAAAGTAAAGTAGAAGCGTTTGTATGTGTACTAGCTTGTACAAATGAATTTCGAAATTCAACAATTTAGACAGCAATTCATCATTTTCTTGCATATCAAGAATCCAACAGCTTTTTTTTTATATTTTAGAATCCAACAGCTTGCACAACATCAAATCAATAAACCTTTTACACGAAAAGTCAAATAATTCTGTGGATTGGTATGAAGATTCTCATTTTTAAAATCTTGGAGGTGAATACTCTCGCTAAACTTTTGAACGCATTTCCGTTTGAAGATTCTCATTTTCAAAATCTTGTAATAAAATAAGGTTATGCATTGTGAATGAGAAAATTAGGGGAAACTCTGGAATGAGAAAATTAATGAAATCAAAATGTTATAATTAAAAAATAATTATTGAGGATATTATTGAAATGTCAATATATAGGAGGTACATGTCTGTGATGAGATATAACATGATATTATTGGGTAACATTAGACGAAATGGAGCATGTAAATTTTATGATAGTAAAGTATATTGAATTTCTTTTCAGACAACTAAGGCTGCGTTTGGATTAGAATTTTGATGGGAATGAGAATGATTCTCATTCCAATTCTCATTCCTTCCATT
>JAYMTF010001265.1:0-24768 GCA_036897485.1 Pelargonium nanum | reverse complement strand
TGATGAAAGAGGGTATTTTTCCGTCCATTTCCGTCCATTTGGACCGACGGAATCAAAATTTGAAAGTTTAGAATAGTTAAAAGTTACGAAAAAAAGTTCAAGGTTACCCATTGTAAAAAGTGTATTAGACAGTGTAGTATTTGGTAATTATCCCTGACATACTCAACCATAAAGTTGATAATGCAAGGACTTTAGGGCCCATTCAATAAAGGCCCCAAATAAACTTCATGTACGAAAGGACAAAAATTAATAATATTTAATAATGAATTATACTCACATTTATTATTCAATTTCATTTTAGCTTCAAAGATACGTTAATGAGTCTAGATTAAAGACAAACCTCATGTCAGTCATGTGGATGGATCACTGATATATAAATGAAAAAAATTGAACTTTTGTGAAGCTCATATATTCATAATAAAATGCAAGTATGTTATTTAATTTTTTTTAGTATGTATATATAGACATCAATTGATATACTTAATTACACGACTATACTTATTTTCTGAATGTGTATATCATGTATCAAATAATGTTAATCATTCTTGATCAAACAAAAAAAAATGTTAACAATTATTGTAACTATATATTCAATATAAAAAAAATGTATCTAACTTTTCATAAGTTTATCGGTTATTAAGTGGTTGACAAACTTTTAGAGAAACCATATGATCTAGTATCTTTCAACACTTAGATGGTTAGGAAGAAAGCCTTAGGCCTGAAGATCTCAGGGTGAAGGAGACAACCAATATCAAAAGTCGGAAATTAAGACAAAAAGCGTGTGATTGGTTGCTTAATTAACAAATGAAGCGTATGCATGGTCAACTCGTATGTCTAGAAGAAGGTTCTCACCCTTGGGAAGGTTTTGTACCTTCGGGGCTCGAGAACACTTCATCATATGATATATAAAATACAGTAATACATAGGTTCCCCTTGTATTACAATGGATTGAATTTCTCTTTAACTTTTTATACCTAAAATACCAACAAATCTTTTTTTATTTTTTTTCCTTTTCAACTCAATCCTTTTAGAATTGAATTGCACCAAAAATATATAGTAATTATTTTTGTACTGAAATAGTTAATTAAAATGATAATAAAATTTTACAAAAATTACAAAGTTATTTTCAAAAAAATTCTTTATATTTGTAATTTATTGGTAAAGTTCGGTCTTTGGTTTATGAAATTTATTATTTATTTCTCAAAGTAAGTTCATATCGGTTTGAGTTTAGTTCATACTATTATGATAAAATATTCTTCAATTTTAATATTCGTTATTTTTTCCACCGACGTGACTAATACAATGCAACATATATAAAATTGGTTAAAATAAAAAATGTACTCTTTCATATATAATTTAATTTATGACATTTTTCAACATATGAGTGTCACCTATAGAATTCATATTCGTGTGATTAATAACATAAACAATTGGAAGTTTATAACAATTAGTATATCAAAAGTAAAATTTTTTAAACTAATAAAATTAGTTCATCCATTTGATTATCCGTTAATACATTAAACAATAAATTATATTAAATTTCTTATATGTTGCTCTATCTATTAGAACGTCAAACATTGAAATGTATTACTAGCTATCTATTGGATTTCTTATATGTTATTTAATCCATACGAATTAAGACTTGTTCGGCCAAACGGTTTAAGTGCTTTGATTTCTTGGTGTAATGAGCCTTTGCTCTTTTTGAGCTGATTTTAGTTAGCTCTCCTTGTACTTTATTTTTCCGTTCCACACGGACTATAATAACTAATAAGAGTAGCGCTTGCTTATAATAAATGAAACGTGGTAATTACTCAAACAATTATTTTTTTTGAAAGTATTTTATTAGTATAGTTCACACATCGAAAATACAAATTAAAGATAGTCCACACACTTACATACCGACGTGCTTAGGCGCCTTGAACCAAAAAGATTGGAATTTGATGGATATTTTTGACATTATATCACGTGATGGTCCACACGACTCGATGAGCGATGCAAATGCAATAAATATCTTATAAATAATTCTCCGTAATAAATAAATAAAAAGAAGCATTCAACACTTGACACAATCTCTCTTGTCCTTCAGATCGCTCATCGAGCTTCGTTCACGGAGTCCCACGTGTCAAATATCACAAACAAACAAAAAAGAAAACAGCTTCTTCTTCTTCTTCTTCATCATCACTCATCACTCCCACTCCTCCATTCCATTCCATTTCTCTGTTACCATTTCCATTTCCTCTTCTTCTTCTTCTTCTTCTTTGTCACCTCTAAAAACAATCTCTCTCTCTTTTTCTCTCCAATGGATTCTCTGCGCGTGATGAACTTCTCTGCTTCTTCTTTTCTGCACAAGCAATTCCACCGAAATCACCATCTCGCCATCCCTTCCCTCGCCCCCAGATCGCCATCTTTCCCTCTCCGGAATCTCTCTTTTCCCGGACCTAAACCTACCATTTCTGCTCGGAACCTCTCCTCTCGGATCCTTTGTGTCTCCACTGAAACCTCCAGGTATTGCTATCTCCTGTTACCGTTTGGCGTTTTCCTAATTCTATTTCCTGCACATTTCTATTTCGTTTCTGCTTGATAATGCTGATGTTTCTGGAATTTGTCAATGTCCGATTGTTATGAAGAAAAGAATTACTAGAATTTTTAGAAGAGAATTAGAAATATTGCGTTTAAGTTGTTTGATTAATCAATAGATTCTGGAAAGAGCTCCTTTCATCATGTGTTAGAGTTGCATATTTATTTGAATGTGTAATTTGTAACGTGGTGCGATATGCCACATTTGATTTCTTTGAGTAAATGTTTCTTTTATGGGGATGCATTCAAATTTGATGTGATTTTTGTTTGAGTTCTTACGGAATTGTTAAAATTAATTTCATGGCAGAGAGGAAATGAAATCGAAATCAGGGCGCGTGCAGCTTAATTTGAAACTGCATCACCAGGTTGAATATGGTGAGCATGTTGTGGTATTGGGATCAATTAAAGAGTTGGGATCATGGAAGAAGAGTGTGCCTTTGAATTGGACAGAAAACGGGTGGGTTTGTAAGCTGGATGTGAAAGGGGGTGAGTCTATTGAGTTTAAATTTATTATTATGGGAGCAGACAAGAGTATGGCGTGGGAACGTGGAAATAACAGAGTGGTAAAATTGCCCAAAGGAGGGAATTTTGAGATGGTATGCCGTTGGAATGCAACTGAGGAGAGTGTGGATTTAGTGCCTTTGGGCTCAGAAGGAATTGTGGAGCAAAGAGAGGCTCCGCGTAACAAAGGTACTGGAGTTATTGACACTGCTACACCTTTGGGGGCGGAGAAAAGTCCTTTTGTTGGGCAATGGCAAGGGAAAGATGTCTCGTTCATGCGGTCGAATGAGCACCAGAGTAGAGAATCAGAAAGAAGGTGGGACACTTCAGGTCTTCAAGGGTTAGCTATACAGTTGGTTGAAGGAGATCGTAATGCAAGGAACTGGTGGCAAAAGGTACCGTTACACACACACGCCAAGCCTTTTCCATTTCTCCCATACCCTTGGCAGTCACTCTACATTGTCTACCTCATTTTTTGCTATCTTCCATAGATAAGGAACTCTATGAAGTTTCAGATTACAAATTTCTATCTTTTGAATTTATACTATTACTTTGTGTAATTTGATTTTCTTTGTATAGTAGAGATTGTTTGCCTTATCATTTTTATAATAGTTTTATATGTAGATTTATATTTAATCATTCAGACTAGCAGTTGTTTCTTTTTGAAATAATTAACTTATATGTATATAATTGGATTCTTGAAGCTGCCACAAAATACTTGGTGTATAATTTGTTCCAGTTTTATGGGTTACCAAGATTGTTGTCAGTTTAACGAACCAAACAAAAAGGGTCTTCAATGTTCTAGGACTTTGTGAAGTATCATGTCATATATCTTAATTTAGAGCTGCTTTTACAGCAATTTACAAGTTTCTGTCTTTGCTTCTCTTTGATGTGCAAAGCTTGAAGTTGTACGTGAGCTATTGGTTGGAAACGCGCAAAGTGGAGACCGCTTGGAAGCTCTCATATATTCTGCCATCTATCTAAAGGTTTATTTATTTTTATATCAATTTGTTTTTTTACCTTTAGTTTATTTTGTCATGCCTTCCTTAGATTTATTCTTGTGCAGTGGATAAATACGGGACAAATTCCTTGCTATGAAGGTGGAGGTCATCACCGGCCAAACAAGCATGCAGAGATTTCACGGCAAATATTCCGTGAATTGGAGCGAATTTCCAGTGAAAAAAATACTCTACCTCAGGTGGTCCTTCAGTTTGTCTTGCAATGATTTAGAATCACAGTAACACTAATTTTTCGTGGTTATTTGTTCTCATAATTTTTTTCTTATACCATCATCATCACTATTATCTCTGTAGTGTGTTCTATATGACTAATATACTAATAATATATGATACTCAACTAAAGGAGTTCCACTATGGCCTTTCACCTAGACAAATTGAGTTGGATAAATCTTGGCTGTTGAACTCTGCCTAAACCTGAAATATAGGATTCTTCTTGAACTTCATATTTGATCTATCTAGATTCCATCTTCTAGTTTCATTGCGGGGTCTGGTTTAACATTAATTAAGTTCATAGTCGATTTTTACTTCTAATATGCTTTCTTGGTTCTTCATTGTACTGTTCTAATAAAATGTTGGCTTTCCTCTCTATTACTTCTTATTCACATGATGATCAACTAATGCAGAACTGAGTAAAATTGTTTTTTTCCATTCCATCAAATTTGATATTTGCTATCAGAAGTTTGAATTTTTTTAGTCATCTCATCTGAATCAAGTGTACCCCAATTTGATCATCTCTTATTCGGATTCTTGCCCTTGTCTTTAGTTTATATATGCATTCTCTTTGACCTGTAATAATGGCTGCAAGAAGCTAATGGATATATGCTAATATTATTTTCCAAATAACCACTAGTTTTTTGACAATGGCATTGTTATTCATCAGAAGATGGATGTAAAAATAACTAAAGAAATGTATGAATTAGAAAACAATTTCTTAATTGTGAATTTAAATGAACTGAACGGGTAAATATAAGCAAATAACTAATGTGTATTAAAATCTTTCTTGCCTTCTTTCTATTTTTTTATTAGCGTAGATCCTAATATATCAGTAGAACTACTGTTCATAACTTGATTAATACCATGCGGTGCAGGAAGTACTCGTCATCCGTAAAATACATCCATGTTTACCATCTTTCAAGGCGGAATTTACTGCATCGGTTCCTCTAACTCGAATTAGAGATATTGCTCACAGAGGTGACATCCCCCATGACCTCAAGGTTATACACCTTATACATCTCGTTGGGCTTGTTGGGTTGTTTACTATTTTAGTAACATAACATATATCTATTATAACACGTCAATTTTCACACTGCAGCAAGAAATCAAGCATACAATACAGAATAAGCTGCACAGAAATGCCGGCCCAGAAGATTTGATTGCCACGGAATTAATGCTTGCAAGGATTACTAAGAATCCTGGAGAATATAGTGAAGCATTTGTGGAACAATTCAAGATATTTTTTCGTGAACTCAAAGATTTCTTCAATGCTGGAAGGTTTGATACATGAACTTGATATTATGGTCTTGCCTCAGTTTTCAGTTTGGCGCTGTCGTATTACAATATTTTCCATTTATAACATCTGAACTAAATTAAATTAGAACTAGTATAATTTTTCCTACAATTTTATAAAGTTCAAGTTCTTTCTGACTGAAAAGTTCCTCGTAAACTTTAAACTAGGTTTTAAGTAAATGTATCATATATTTCCGTAGCAATATTCGGTTGTTTCTTTCTTTTTCGTTGGTTAAAAAGTCTTCAGTTCAATAAAAACATTGCATTCTAGGAAAAATTTGTTAGGAAGGTTGGCCCCTGCTTTGTTTTTGTGTAGAGTCTAGGCTTAAATGTATAGTAGAAGACTGCATAAATAGGGAGTTGAGATCACTTTTGTACAGGAAGGCATCAAATGGCAGAAAGCATAGACAAGAAAAATCTAGCAACACATGTTGGAGTCACTCAACTATTTTCGGTGTCCAAACATGGAGGAAACAAGATTTTCCCCTATTTATACTCTCTTCGTTTTGAGTATTAAATCTTGATGCTATACTATATGAAAAAAGAAAAAAAACTGTTCTTATGCAGCACAGATTGAAGGCATGTTCTCTACTCATTAGATCCATAGAAATCTCCACAACAGTGTTCAAAGCAGCCCAATAACAATGAATTTTATTATTAATTTTTTATTATTAGTTATTCATACATAGTATTTTCATTTTCTTCTAAAGAAAAATGAAATACTTGTGGGGTTCTGCATCAACTAAATTCTGAAACCTTTTGTGTATGAATTCCTGTTCATTTCACTCTTATTAAATTTAGTTTGTTTACACTTTCATTATTTTATTTAATTATTTTTATATTGTAGTAAAAGCATGGGTAATTCACTTACGAAAAGTTTTAGGCTTTTAGCGAGCTTGATTTTCTAGCCTTACCATCTTATCTCATATTGAATTTTCATATGAGCTTCCTTTTTTACTTCTACAAACTTATAATTTACTATAAATTCAAGCTATCATAGTCCCTTGTTAAGAGTTAAGTTCAGCATGTTATGTAAATAGATTAGTTGATCAATGGTCGTAAACAACGAGTTTACTTTAAAACATCAGCTGGCTATGGACCGACCAAGAATTTCCTTGAATTAGAAACAATAAGTTCTTACTTGATAACTTCATAACATGCTAAGTAACCGAAGTCTTAAAAAAACTTCCACTCACATTCAAGTTCAAATTCCCGATTTTAGGAGGTTGGCTAAATTTCAAATGGATCTGTTTATAACTAGTACATCCAGTGCGCTTATTTTAAAGTTGGCTAACCAGACATCTCATTATATCTGTGTTGTACAGCCTCGCTGAACATCTTGAATCAATTAGAGAATCATTAGATGGACAAGGCGTATCAGCTCTTAATTTATTCTTGGAGTGTAAGAAGGTACATGTTTTCTCTTCAAACCTCTTAATTTTCATCTACATGATTTCAAGTTTGAACTTGGTATGTGATAAAAAAAAATGGTAACCGAGATGAACCTGTGATCTAAACCTCTTCATGAAAGAAAAAAATGTATTGCTACTTGCAGGTTTAGTTAGAGCATGTATTATGATGTTATTTACTGTGATATTGTTGGCACAAGCTGATGATATGTGTTTTATTTGTTTCTAGAGTTCGGACAGCTCATCGCAGAACGTTTCTGATCGTAAAGCCACATATGAGTTGATCAAAACAATGGAATCTGCAAATGCTCTGAGGGAAGTACTGGTACAAGGCCTTGAAAGTGGTCCTCGCAATGATGCCACTGACACTGCAATTGCAATGCGTCAAAAGGTGAGCTTCTCTTGCAGTGGTTAGTCAGCATTCATTTGACGAGAAATGTATTTTTACGTCAAGATTGATAGTTTGCTCCTCTCTCTATTTTATTTTATGCCACAGTGGCGTCTTGCTGAGATTGGCCTGGAGGACTATTCTTTTGTTCTTTTAAGCAGGTAAATCATAATTTTCAGAGAAGCACATACTCAATTGTTTGTTACTTGTATACTAAACAACTAAGTCAAACACTTAATTTTGTTTATCATAATTATGAATTGTATGATGAACACTATATTTTGACAAAAGACCTTTGTTCTGCTGTTTGAAAACCAATTAAGATAATCATACCTGTTAATGTATCCCACCTCGAAAGAATGTGAAGTCCGTTGCCACTTGATATATTAGATGTGCCCTCCACCTATTAGGTTAAGTTTTTAGGTTGGAGTAAAGTTTAACATGGTATCACCTAGTGAACCGTTTTTGTTGCCTCCCTTCTTGGTCCACTTGCAGGATCCGTTTTGTTATTCGGCCTGCACGTGGCCACTTGATATACTAGTTGGACCCTCACCTATCAACTTAAGCTTTTGGGTTGGAGTCAAATTTAATAATACCTATCTTCATATGCTTTTAATATATGAAAAAAGAGCATCTGCATTGAATTTTTTTTCTGACGTCCTTTTTTCCGTTTGTTTGTTTTTTCCCCCTTTTTCTGATTGTCTTGTCTTAATTGGGTTTTAAAAGGCAGGAAAAGGTCATTGTTAAAAATATCCATTATATGATTAATTACCATTTTAAATACCAAGAATTCAATTAAATTGCTTGTGATTTCTTAATATTGGATATTGTACTTTAAAACAATAGAATTGCTCAACAAATAAGAGTACAGGAAAAGCTGCTGAAAATGGGCAAATTTTCTGCTGCACTTAATGGATATTTTATGAGTAGCATAAATTGGATTAACTGTTACATTATGAAAATACTGTACAGGTAATTACAGAGTTGATTATGATCATTCACATCTAATCATTTTCCAGAACAAAGATTTGCTCGATTGAGTGGCAATGGGAACATTATGTCTAAAACCATTTAATTTCCTATCAATTGTTAGTTTGTTTCATTGTATTATCCATAGAGTTTATTTTGTAAGTGAATTGCTGATTTACATTGTTCAAAACAGATTTTTGAATGAGATTGAAGCTATGGGAGGGGCTCTCTGGCTTGCTGAGAATGTGGGTTCAAAGAATGTAAGCTCTTGGAATGATCCTTTTGGTGCCCTTATTGCTGGCATTCAGCAGCTGGGGTTATCTGGCTGGAAGCCAGAAGAATGCACAGCTATTGGAAATGAGCTACTTGCATGGCAAGAGAAAGGTCTGTCTGACAAGGAAGGTACGTTCCTAGACTCATAGTAACCCTACACATCCATTGGGTTCTCAAAGTATTTGACTAACTTTGTGATGTAGTGATTGCCTATGCCTAAGACTTCATTTCTCATTTTCTCTGGTGATATTTTTCATTATAAAGGCGGTGAAGATGGCAGGACCATATGGGCATTAAGACTCAAAGCTACTCTTGATAGATCAAGGAGGTTAACTGAGGAATATTCTGAAGCACTTCTCCAACTATTCCCTCAAAAAGTTCAGGTATTAAGTTATGTTTTCTCCTGTGAGGGAAAAATATATTTTACCAGTATGCTGTCATCCTGTTTGATGAGTGAGTCAGTTTTATTGTTATCTTGTATTAGGTCCAATATATAAATCAAAGAGTTGTTTGTATATTGTCACTTACCATAATGCATTTTTCCTGTATGTGCTGTAGCTAAATTCTATACATCCTTTAATAGTACTTGAATTAGTAAGGGTGGTAAAACCTTTTTATCTTAGTAGTCTTCAAGGTAAATCGTTTTCTTTGGACATTGTTCATCAATGTGGAGAATGATTATTAGTATTATTATGGGAGGGTGTGAGTAAGCTAGTCAAAGGTTCTAATCTTAAAACATTTGCCAATTGCAGATGCTAGGGAAAGCTTTTGGAATTCCTGATAACAGTGTGAGAACATATGCTGAAGCAGAAATTCGCGCTGGGTATAAAACTTCTCTCTCTCTCTCTCTCTCTCTCTCTCTCTCTCTCTCTCTCATGTTTTAGAATGTTTCTATAATTAGGTTATGCATTTTGATGTTGGTTTCTTAGATCATAAAACTGTGTCACTGATTATCATTCACCAATATTCTGGTAATTTACTTTACTGGAAATTTTCTTCTGCAGTGTAATTTTTCAGGTTTCAAAGCTTTGTACCATTCTTTTGAAAGCTGTCAGAAGTACACTTGGGTCTCAGGGTTGGGATGTTCTTGTTCCAGGAACTGCTCAGGGAACATTGATTGAGGTATACACGTCACTTGAACCTCAAAAGTTTCAACGTTTTTTATTTTATTTACATTGCTTCTTTATCTCAAAATTGCTGAAGTAAAATATAGGAGTATTTGATAACATCCAAGAAAATGTGATAAGTACTACAGTATTCCTAATCTCCTATGAAGAAGATTCAAACTTCCAGTAAAGCTAGTTTAAAGATGTAATACTCAAAATAGCAAGACTATATGCAACTTTTAATTAAAGCAACATATTAGAACATTAGAGCAAAACATAGAAAAATGATTTTTAATTATTAAAAAAAGATTTACATGATTTGAAGTTAAACTTTCAAAAAAGTATTTTATCAACTGCAATATTATATTATAATACTTTTAAGTTTTTGGAAGTTGTGTTAAAGGTTCTAAGTCTAGTAGATGTAAGGTTTGCTGCTAGTTAATAACTAATATGGGGCTCTCCGGTCATTGCCAATTGGTTTTCAGTTGGATGCCTCAACATTGTGTCAGGAAAAGAGCCCATGTTGAAGTGGGTAATTGTCCCATAATGGAAAAATATAAAGAGAATGAGTTAAATATAATGGTGGAAGCCAAACCCTACTAGTAAGGTTGACCTTTTAGTAGTGGAAGCCCAAACCATTATATGTAGCCCATCATTAAAATTTTACATGGTCAGAGCTAGTTTTGATCCAGATTTGGCTTGAAGGTGGCCCGTCTTTTAGTAGTGGAAGCCCAAGCCATTATGTGTAATCCATTATTAAAATTTAACAGCCCACAACTGTTGTTAACCTTGCTTGTGTTCTTTAGTGTTGTATGGCCCACATGTGAGTTGAGTAATAAATAATCCCACATCATGTAGATTTGATGTTCCCTGCTCATTAATTAGTAATATTGGTCTATCCACTTATTGCCAAATGGTTTTGAGTCGGATGACTCACCAAGATCCATGATAAAGTTCCACTGGAAGAGAAACAAATGATTAAGAACAAAAAGTGAAAAAAGAAAAGAGTGTTTTCAAATCTTCAGCAAAATCAGTAAATCCGACCATGATAAATTTTACGACTTAAGTGTGTTTAGAAATTGAGAATTGAAATGCATTAATAAAAGTTTTTGAGAAAAGATGATTTTCTAAAAAGAGAACAAATTTGTAAGGATGTAATGTAATGGTTATATATATGATATGTTTTATTTTCCTTCTAATGTTGGATGATCCCTACCAAACAACACGGGGGTAAATTTATTTAAGTTCTTACCTCCCTACTTACTTATTCTCAACACCTTACCTAATGGAGTCTTAGAGTTGGTGGTCCTTCTAAGGTTTTTAACCTAGAGTAATCAGGTGGGGAGTACATGGAGTTGGTGCTCCTGTTGGCAAGAAATCTGAGTGTCGACATATCTGAAGCTAGATCAAGCATACTAGAAGGAATTCATCACTTGTTGAGGCCAGACTCATTCATTTGGTATCCACTTTGGTCAATTGGCAACAATAATATTATGTCAATTTGAAACTGATGCTTATAATATTGTATCAACTTCGTCCGGTTAGTCTTTTGGAATGCCTAGGTTGTTGTCCGTGCTTGTAAATAATTTGGAAGTGTTGAAGGGGAGTTAATTAAAAGACTGTACTGATTCCATACTGGTTTGCACAAGCTACTTTATGGGTCCTTTATGTTAATGCTTTGGATCTCTTTTTCTAGATGAAGTTGTAGCAGTGGTTATTTTTAAGGGTTTAAATAGCAAAGTTTAGCTGTCTGTTATTTTCTGTTTTTCATGTCTTTTCCTTTGGGATGTCTTGTAGAAGAGATCAAATGAGAAGATAAAAAAAATTCAGATTGCCAACAATGTGTTGGAATTTTTGTAATTGTTAATATAGTAGAAACTTGCATTAATGGATGAAAATCATCTATTTGCAGAGATATATAGATTGTATATTATACTTGAGGTAAAATGCTTGGAGTGGACCCAGCTCTAGTTTTCTGTTCTCTTCAATGAATGTCTATTTCATTTTGTTATGTGGTATTGACTTCAGGTTGAGAGCATTGTCCCTGGGTCATTGCCATCATCTGTAAAAGGACCTGTTATTCTTGTTGTCAGAAAGGCTGATGGAGATGAGGAGGTTTGAATATCTCCTATAAGTCTATTACAGTATATGTTCTTATTGTCTATATCATTTGATACTATATACAATAAGCAAACACATTTATATCAAATTATGTGATTATAAACGTGCAGGTAACAGCTGCCGGTAATAGCATAGAGGGAGTTGTACTACTACATGAGCTGCCTCACTTATCTCATCTTGGTGTTAGGGCTCGGCAGGCAAGTTTCCATTCCCTTTCTAAAAAATCTTGAAAATTTTGCATGTTGCTTTAATGATAATATGTACATTATTTTCATTTTATTTTAAATTTATAATTTGCAGGAGAAAGTTGTCTTTGTGACATGTGAAGATGATGACATAGTTGCTGGAATCAAGAATCTTTATGGAAAATTTGTGAGGTGTTTTTTTCAAACATGTGATACAGAACCAATTATTATTTTTATTTTTTATTTTTTTAGTTTCAAGGCTTTTCACTCATGTTCCCTATATGAGCATAATCTGATTTGTTAGTTTGATGTTTATTTTTTATTTGTTTGTTTCTGATACATGTGGAGCTTTTCAGATTGGAAGCATCCTCGGCAGGTGTTGAAATAGTTCCATCTTCTTCAGATGATAAAAGTAGTGCAAAATTCCAAAAGGAGAATCTTTCAGGCAATGGTTTCTCCACGGTTGAAACATCTGCAGTCAAAGCTACTTCCTCTGATGAGGTCTGAATGTTTACTTCTTTCTGTTTTCTGAAGTCCTAAAAATATCTCCAACATTAAATTATCAAAAATATGTATTTTCTTTCAGGGAAGCTCTGCTGGAGTTATACCTCTTGCAGATGCAGATATACAAACTTCTGGCGCTAAGGCCACTGCTTGTAGTCAGTTGGTTTCTTTAGCAGCTGCTTCTAATAAAGGTAATATTTATATTGCCTTCAGACTGAAAATTTGCTTTGGCTACATCTTTTACAATTGAATGAAAAGATTGCACAAGAATAAGATGTCCCATTTGATGGTGTTAAATATATTTCATTTTGAGAAAGACCGCTTTTCGAGGAAACCTCATTAAATTCATTGTCCTATGAAGAGGAATTCTAAAAGATTTGTATCTTCAGAAACCCTTCCCTTAATGTGTGACGTACATCCATTTTCTTTTTATATCTGGAAAGAAGGGCAGAGTGCTGAACAAAGAAAATGCACTATGGAGTACAGTTTGTACAATAAACTTTCATCTTTTTGCATCGAACTTCACACATTAATTGAAAGATTTGACCCAATAAAGGGGCCTCTCTTAGAACAGGGTTGGGGTGTCTTCAATTGTGAAAGATAGGTTAAAGTCATGGTTTTTCTCTCTCAAAAAGATTTTGGCTCTTTCCTTGGAAATATTCCTTATTTCCTTGTGGGGCTGTCAACTGAAATTTGACTTTGGGTGCACCAACACAACTTCTGAGACTGGTAAGTGGTGTATTTGTGGCTAAAATGAAAACTTGTCAAAGAATTAAAAAACTAAAGTTTCAAGAGATTCATAAGGAGTCATTTTTCACACTTTCCTCACTTATAGCCCTTACCTAGATAGGGGAAGCTGTAGGATACTGTACTTTCCTGCAAATATACCATGTAAACTTTTGGTTCTTAATTTACAAAAGATGAGAGAATATGTTATATTCCTTCAATGACGTTGTGAACTTCATTGGGAAGTATGCACTTCAGATGATTCATGGTCAATTGGTCATATGTATTTCTTGTGCTCTTATTGATTGTGTTAATACTAATTTCTCAAAAATGCAATTCTTCAATGGCAGTTTCCAGTGACCATGGAGTCCCAGCTTCATTTAATGTTCCAGCTGGGGCGGTAATACCATTTGGCTCCATGGAATTAGCATTACAGGAAAGCAAGTCAACAGTTTTCTTCGAGTCCCTTCTAGAACAACTTGAAACAGCCCAACTTGAAGACGGTGTTCTTGACAAATTATGCATTCAACTTCAGGAATTGGTTTCTTCTATGCAGCCTCCAGAAGACACCATTGAAAGGTTAAGGAAAATATTCCCAGGGAATGCACGGTTAATTGTCCGCTCAAGTGCTAATGTAGAGGATCTGGCTGGTATGTCTGCTGCTGGGTTATATGACTCAATCCCTAACGTCAGTCTTACAAATCCTATGGTGTTTGGAAATGCGGTCAGCCGAGTATGGGCATCACTGTACACTAGGAGAGCTGTCCTGAGCCGTCGAGCTGCCGGTGTGCCTCAGAAGGAGGCCACGATGGCAGTATTGGTGCAAGAAATGCTTTCACCAGAACTGTCCTTTGTACTACATACGCTCAGCCCAACAGACCGTGACCATAATTCTGTAGAGGCTGAAGTTGCTCCGGGGCTTGGTGAAACCCTAGCTTCAGGAACTCGGGGTACAGCATGGCGTCTATCTTGTGGAAAGTTTGATGGGCTGACTCGGACACTGTCATTTGCCAACTTCAGTGAAGAGCTGCTGATACTTGGTGCAGATCCTGCTGATGGGGAGGTTATGCATAAAACAGTTGATTACAGCAAAAAACCTCTAACAGTTGATTCAGTACTCCGGCAGCAGCTTGGTCAGCGCCTCTCTGCCATTGGGTTGTTCCTTGAGCAGAAGTTCGGATGCCCTCAGGACGTTGAAGGATGTGTTGTTGGAAAAGATATCTACATTGTGCAGACACGCCCACAACCCCAGTGAAAGATCGGTCTCTCTTCCAAAGAAGAGCAGTTGCTGGCTCACGGGTTTTAACTATTATTTAGCATGTAAGTTAGTATATACGGTCCATTATAGAGAGCAGCATATATGTTGGGGCAATATATAGTAGAGCAAGTTTCAATTACTTTGATACAGTTGTTACTGAAACAAAGTTGAGCTTATATAATAAATTTGTAAAATTGGTTTTGCATTATTGATAATTTGTCACACCCTGCACTAGCAGTGCACTATGTTTTGCTGCTCAATAATGGTTGCAGGTAAGCTAGGTAGTGCGAGTAGTTGACATCTCTCGGAGGTTTATTCCTAATCAAGTGTCAGGTATGTTATGTATTTATTATTCTTTTGCAGATGCCATACTAAATTAATGTCAACTGGTACCTAACTTTCTATCCTTTCATTTAGGAACGGCATGTGATGTGAGAACATATCTATGGCTGTTGGGTTGATGCGAGGTGAAAAAGGGTCGGACAGCAAATATAATAAATTACAGATCACGAGAAATGATCTCACCTGCCCCAACTTTATCCGTTTTGGGCTGTCTGCCAATGTGTGAGTTAGTCTACACCATTTCATAACTGTTTTTATTTTCCATCTCATCCCAATTCAGATACATACAAACAAAATTATAGTAAAAAGCCTATATACCATAAGTAGAAGGCCACAAAGCAGAGGGTTGTTCTATATACTTATTCATCCATCTGGCCTTGTGGTAGTTTGTTTCTTCGGGAAATGGCAGCTATGGTTGGAGGTTTTTCGGGATCTAAAGACACTACCTTGAGTGCTGAGATGGAGAATGAACCAGCCCAGCTTCCCTCACATGGTGATGACGTTAATGACGATCAAGAAGAAGATGCCCAAGTGGATCCGGAATTGGATGTTGGTCCCCAGTTTTCTCTCAAGGAGCAGCTTGAGAAAGATAAAGTACTACTCTATTCTGCTTTATTCCTACTCTCTTCTGCACAACACAAAAATAACAATGTTTCTTTCAATTTCCAGGATGACGAAAGTTTGAGGAGATGGAAGGAGCAGCTTCTCGGAAGTGTTGACATCTCTGCTGTTGGAGGTTTTACTTTTCCTCTTTCTATTTTCTACCCAAATGAAACTATGAAACTGTTATGCTTATGCCTGAATGTTGATATAATGATAACAATGATAATCAGATAGTAAAGAAGCAGATGTGAAGGTGCAAAGCCTGTCAATCTTGTGTCCCGGGCGGCCAGATATTGTCGTACCAATTCCATTTGTAGTTGCGAATTCAAAGGGCGCCCTGTTTAGCCTCAAGGAAGGAAGCCTTTTTCGTCTGAAATTCTCCTTCACAGTCTCCGACAACATTGTTTCCGGCCTCAAGTACATCAACACTGTGTGGAAGACCGGCATAAAAGGTAGGTACTATTATGTTAATGTTATCAACATCAAATCAAATCTCCTTAATTATAATTATCATCTTGGAATTACTGGCAGTGGACAGCACAAAAGTAATGTTAGGAACATATAGTCCTCAGCAAGAACCTTACACCTACGAACTGGAAGAAGACACCACCCCAGCCGGATTGTTCGCTAGGGGATCATACTCTGCAAGAACCAAGGTACATATTTCTGTATATTCAAATGTCGAAGCTTTTAAATTATAATACGCTGTTTTGGTTTCAGTTCGTGGATGATGATGGAAAATGCTACTTGGATGTGAGATACCATTTCGAAATCCAAAAGAACTGGCCCTCGCATTCGCATGTTTATGCAACTTGAATTTACTCAGCACAATGTTGTGTCCTGTTCTTCATTTAGTTTCAAAATATGCACTTCTCAGTTGAATTTGCAATTTGGGTAATGATTAAGGCTCCAAATTTAGATGCTGCTGGAGATATTTTTCTTGATGGATTGGAAACCAATGAAAGTGGAGAGAAAATGGCATTGTTAGGAAACAAATGGATGTGGCCAACTTGCCTTGAGCTTCCCATATTGCTATTATATCAATTTAAGCTTGTGGTCCAAATGCTTTGTTTTTTGTTTTCATTTATGATGGTCACATGCAGAATTCTGGTAAAGTCGTTTTCACCGATGGCCGTTAACCTGCGCAACTATGTGAAGAGTCTAGATATTTATATAATGGAAAATGCTAAATGTACCAATCTTTGTACAGAATTTGGTGTACAAAGTGATAGGGGTAGGCTACGTGGCACATCTATTTTTCACATTTTGTGGTTTAAAATTAAGTTTAAACGAATAAAAACTTGACATATATGATACCACCATCCTCCCATGAATTTTTGGCGCGAAGCGCCCGGTTTATAAGACACGATGTACACGTCACATATTGTGATTCAGCCAACTCATCAATGAATTAATTGATGTGTCATCCCTCATTGTTTGACACTTCACTTTGTACAAATATTTGTATACAAAATTTTGTACATATAGCATTACTCATATATAATTCTTCCTCTCAACAATAATGGATCACTTCTTTTTTCTTTCTAAGATTAACATGACCTAAGTGTACCAATTTTTTTCTTTGAAGTAAATATAAATCTTATTAAAAAAAGTAAATATAAATTTCAGTAAAGTAGCATCAGAAATGATTCTTCAAAACCATATTTAATTGAAGACAAAACTAAGAGGAAAGAAATTTCACTGGTTCCCAATCCCATTAAATCTGCCCTCGTTATATTAAATTTGACCTGCAAAAAAGATTTTATAGCATGATCTTTTAGGTCAGGATTGTTCACTCATTTGATCTTATTTCAGTATCTATCGGGATTGTAAGGGGACTCGAACCCAAACCCTCATAGAGAATCTGAAACGCTTATACCGCTTGACCCAATTTGCTTTGGTACGCACAAACTATCCAAATACAAAGAAAAACATATCTCTTGACTCTACATGCATGCACACACCTCGGCTGACAATTCGTTTGGAAACAAGACCCCAAGGCTGGGTTCTCAACAAAAATGGCTTTCGCATCGGCAGCTCCTCCCATGCTCACATATGTTATGATTACCACGTGTTCCCCCAAAAATACAGTCATTAGCGTGGCTCGTCATAATGAAAAGTATCCCAACCAATTCTTTTTTGGAAGACAGAGGCGTTCGAATACCTCTCTCTCTCTCTCTCGTTGCCTTTGTGCTCTCTGTAAACATGATTTTGATGATCGCGACAATTAGCTGCTATATTGTTCATGGTCGTATGAGGTGTGGAATTCGATCTTAAAATGGTGGTGATCAGTTTCAAGTGCTCTCACTCAGTTCGTGACACCTCACACATTGGCCGGGGTTGTTGATCAATCAATTCGTCCGCCGTTTTTGGAAACTAGTATGCCCAATATCATTATGGTTCATCTAGCTCGCGAGAAATGATGCAACTTTCAACATGCGGTGCCCAAACGCGTAAGGTGTAGTTCGAAATAATTTTTCTCCATAGAGCATGCCCACTGTCGGCCTTCGCTTCACCAACAATGTAGTTTGGAACACTAGATTAGATATCCTCTTACTTCGGCTAGATATCCTCTTACTTCGGCATCGTTTTGTAATGGTTTCCAAGTCCCTAAATAGGAACTCTATCTTGTACTTTGTTTATCTTCTTTATAAGATAAAGTATTGCTTGTTGATAAATAAAAAAACAATCTAGCCCAACTAGGACTCGCAACCTGATCTGATCAATTTCAGATTTGAGCAAATTTTCCTTGCGAAAAAATCAATTGGATCGGATTGCATCGGACAAATCCGCTTATCATTTTAATGTAAAATGAGCAGATTTATCCGATTTGATCTAATTATTTGAAAAAAAAATCCGTTTGAGAATATTATCGAATTGGACCTGATGTTTCAGTCTGAAATCCGAACTAAATCTGATTCGATCGTAGCAATTGCCACCTCTAAGCACAACCTAATGCATTATTAGAATATTTGGTAGTCAATTAAACTCTTAATTAATATTTAAGTACATAATCATACTCATCTTCCTCATCCCACCCTCTCATTATCTCCCTATTCCCATTTCTTCTGGTTTCACTGCTGCATTCTTCATCACTATCATTAGGATCCAATAAACTCTCAACATAAGCAGCCACCTTGAATCTCTTCTCATTGTACACAATTCCAACAATCCTCCAAGTCTCATCCCTAACATCATAAACAACCACTTTGTGCCGATCCGCCTCCATTAACATAAACTCACCGTTCCTGCTCCAACGCAACGGCAACAACACAGTCAGTGACATCGGCAAGTTGTGCGTGTTAAAAACAAACAGTTTGGTCCACCATTCTTCAACTCCTTGCCCTTCAACTCCATGCTCCATTATCGACCACATCTCGAACACATGGTTCAATCCATTACTGGCAACTACACAGGGACGCTCTTGAAAAACCCCCAATTCGATCCTGCCTTCGTGATCGGCCAGACAATCCGGCAGCCATATCTCCTTAAACGAATCATCAGTCGGATCAAACATAACAATCAAGGCGGAGATCGGAAGCTCCGGCGAGAATTGGCGGTAGAGAACCCAATATGGAGCGCCGTAGAAATTGATCCCCAATTGATCCGAATAAAAATGGTAGGGGAAGGGGTAAAGTTTAATCCAAGAACCAGATCTGGTGGAAAATAGATCGTAGTGTAGGCGCTTGGATATGAGAACCTTGAAATCATGGTTGCGAGAATCGTAAGCGAGGCCGGAGATAGAACATCGGTCATCGTCGTAGCTGTAGCGCCGGAAGGGGCCTTTAATCGCCTTGGATCTTCCGGTGGTGGGGTTGAGCAACAAGAAATCGGAGCCAAAATACCCTGAAGAGAGATGGAGGAGCAAGACGCCGTTGCAAGAGCCCAAGATCTCGCTGTTGCTGGAGCGTTTGTATAGGTCGTTTCGCTTGGCTAGATCGTGATGATGATCGGAGATGCGGTGAGATCCGTCGACGGGGAACGAATAGAGATCGTCGCCGGCGACGGCGCAACGCCAGAATGGAGGAGCGTTGGGGAGGTCGGAGATGGAGGAAGACCAGTTTCTGCAGACCGATTTGAAACGGAGCAGCGATTTGAGTGGTAAAAGCGTGAAAATGAGATCCAACATATCTGATGGAATTTGTATGGGTCTTGCTCTTTCCTTGGCCACCTGATTTTGTTTGGCTCTTGCCCTGGCCCTTGCTCGAGCCCCCGATCTTGCCATTGCCGTCACTGCCACTAAGATTAGGGTTAGGGTTTTGCTTCTACATTTATAATTGTATAAAGTTTTGAATTATTCTTTGAGCCTACAACTATATCGTACCAGCTAGATTTTTCAATTGTTATTTTCATAATCATATCATTTTTTTTTGTCATCACAGAGATATATTTCAAGAAATATACATAAATTAAATTAGGGGCAAAATGTGACATGCAACGATATTATGAACTAAACTGTGATTATATAATACTAGCATTTTGACCCGGCGTTGTTCGGGGCAATATTTTGTTTATTTGTTTATTTATTTATTTTATTAAGATGCACTCTTCTTAACTTAACCATCATTATATGTAATTACATCGAACAATTTATAATTTATAACGTCTTTCATGTTTTACCAATTGAATGTTGACATTGAGTACAACTACTTCAAAATTATGTTCAAATAGCAAAACCATAAAGAAAACAAAAACAAAAACAAAAAATTGTAACACAGTTTAATTATGTAGAATGTAAATCATTAAATATATATAGTGAATTTAGTTAAACTAGGTTGGGATCCCGTGCGGTGCACGGGAAATATATAGTAGAAAATCAAAAGTTATAAATTTGTTTATACAAAAATATAATGATAAAATAAGTGCATATTATCATCTAAAAAAAATCTTTAAATCACTTGATGTGTTGTTGCACTTGGCGCGTCTCTACTGTTCACATGTATCGTTAGACAAATTTTAATTAGAAATAAAAAAAAGTACATAAATAAATTCAAGTTGTATTTATTATGAAATATACAAATCATTGAAACATCAAATATAAGTCGTGAAGTAGCTTTGGTTGATGCATAGTAATTGTAACCGACAATAGTACTTAAATGAGTTATGATTAGTTATGAAAATGCATGGTAGTGGATTGTAACTCATAACTGATGGGTGGCGGCTTTCTTCTTTGTTCACTTTTCTTTAGGAAAAACCTAAAATGTTGAATACAACGTATGAATAAGTAATACTTAATATGTCTAACGATCATAATGCTAAAATTAAATCCTGATTTTCATAATGTACCAAAATTTTAAAACATAGTTTTAAGGATACCCAAGTTATTTTCTCGTCTTATAAACCGTCAAATATAACGAAAATTTGTAATTTTTATGCCAAGTGAGAAGCACATGACCCAATAAATTTTAAAAATGACAATTATGCCCTTACATGTTTGCCCTTGTCTTCTTCTCCAAAATTTTGTTTCATCTTTCTTCGTAATGGTGATGATTGTTCATCTTCTTTCTTTAAGTTTAAGTTTGATTTTTCTATGAAGTTTAGATTCTGAGTTTAATTTTGGGTTCGATTTCTGACTAAATTTTGCCTATATATAAATTCCTAGAAATGCTAAAGAATGCCGGAGGAGTGTAATATATTTCATAGAAGAGTATTTTTTTGTTCTATTTTTGAATCAAAATATATAATTTATGGTAGTAGCTTGGTTTCCTCTTCCTAGTAAAGGATTCACTGGAATTGGCATTTTAGTTTCAAGCAATATGATAGTTTTAGGGACTTAAGTTTATAATTTCATCTTTGATTTAGATCGTGTGGGGACATTTTAGTTTTGCACGAACTACAAATACAAAGTAAACTATTCAATTGGGGATCTGATTTATTTTCCGTTCAACAGAATAAACTTTTAGTAAATCTTTTTCTTTGTTTTGTACGGGTTTGTAAGAGCACCCATTGAAACTACTATAAGTTTTAGGCCAAACCCGCAAAAGAGGCTCAACTATTGTGCCTCATGTAGATTGAGGAGCGAACCAGATAGGAATACAGATATAAAAACTTAAAAAATAAGAGGAACCCTAATACAGCTTTCTTAAATTAAGGGACTATCTTAATTTTCACTTTTTACGTTTTATATAGTAGAAAAATGAGTCCTACTTTGGACTCCTTACAGAACTCCGGAATTTGGTTTTCCAATAAAAAAAACGAAGAAGAAGCTTTAATAATGGAATCAGTTCCTACTTGTTTCATCTACTTGTTACATCCATCCCCTAAAAAGTAACCCAGCCCAAATCCGTCAAGTCTTCAGAGTAAAAAACAGTAGCATCGCGCAAATTGATTGAATTTTGGCATAGTCAATTTCTCTATTGTTTCTAAAACTGGTGTTTGTTTCGTAGATTTTTATTTTACAAATCAGTGTGAAGAATTCACTGCTGAATTCAGTTGTTAGGATGGCTGCTACCATGAAGCAAATATCTCTGGCTTGTGCCTTGTGGTGTTCTGTTCATTAGGGATGAAAAAGAGAAAATTTTGCATTTAAAAATCAAAGGATTAGTTCTAAAAAAAAGGATTAAACTGAAAAAAATAACTGTGCATTTAAGAAGAAAAACCGTAAAAAATAACTGTAATTTTAGTGGAAAGAGAAAACCAATAAAGATTAGTGAAGAATTATAAGCAATAAATATATAAATAAAACTCTAAAACATGAGAAAATGCATGTATGCAGTGAATGTTCTGCTTTATATATTATATAAATACATTTTTCTCTTATATAAATATGTATTTTTCAAATAGAGAATCAAAACAAATGAAAAAAGAGAAATTAAATGGCAATGATAAAACTGAAGAAAATAACGAAATTAAAGTTTGAGTTACAGGATAGAAAGGAGTGAATTTTTTTATGTTTAAAGAAAGGCATTAGGAAAAAAATAATTTATGTCTGTAAATTTAAATTTAGAACTCATAAACGAATTTAAATACTCCTAACTATTTTAAAAATAATTTATTCAAAGAAAAAAAAATTAAATACGTGGCAGTTGTGGTGTTTAAAAAAATAATGTGGCAGTTGTGTAATCAATTACTACTTCTTCTTTTTGACCTCTAATCAATTACTGCTATTTGTATAGAAACGGTTTAAAACCCATTTTAAGAAATAAAAAAATAATTATTTAAAATTAGCACCAATGAATAAATAAATAAACTCCTCAAAATTAACATTCTAAAAAAAAATTACTTCTTGTTGCCAAAAAATACATAAGAGAATCACAAATCACAATCATGTAAACACTTGCATATAATAGATGAATTATGACCAATCAATAAAACAAATATACATAAAAAACTGCATAGAGAAAACGGTATCAAAATTAGCAGTGTTGTGAATCCCTTCAAAAAATTAACAAAAGCTTTTTCTAAAGATCAGATTTCCCTCCTTTTCAAATCCATTTTCCATCTAAAAGAGAAAAGTGATTTATAGAAAGTTTAAATAAATTTTTACATAGATAAGAAAACTGCATAGAGAAAACTGATTATGTGTAACCGTTTTCTTTCCTAAAAAAAACAAAGAAAATTATGAGGATGTGACAGTTGTACCTTCAAGGTACAACTTTAAAATGCAAAAGTAGGGTTTGAATTTCAAGTTCTAAAGCTACAAATTCTTATAAGAATTAATTTTAGTTGATGGAGTCATTGAAATAGCTATATGATGCACGCAAGAGAACAATTGATGCCACTTAGAAATTCAAAATATAGAAAACAATGGAGCAACAATAACAATTGTATGTTGAGATTCCATTAAACAATGAATGATAGATTGCTACAATTATACGAATAAATTAAAAGAAAAGTAAAACAAATCATTGATCTCTGAAAAAAAATTTGTGAAATAATAACAATAGATCTATCTTGTGAGAAAAAATTATCTGGTATCGGACACCAAATGAAGACATGACATTTGAGTGGTTGAAGAAACAATATAAGGAAGAAGTACATCTATATGATGACAACATTCATCAATAAAATTATAGAAGTGGATGGTG
Source organism: Pelargonium nanum (assembly GCA_036897485.1). Classification (NCBI taxonomy): domain Eukaryota; kingdom Viridiplantae; phylum Streptophyta; class Magnoliopsida; order Geraniales; family Geraniaceae; genus Pelargonium; species Pelargonium nanum. The sequence continues at coordinate 1,254 of JAYMTF010001265.1, read as the reverse complement.
ATTACTGTAGCTTCTTCCTTTGCTTGCTTATCAGTAAAAGTGACAAACCTAATTCCATGGGAGCGTCCAACTTATCAACAGCAACCTTCGCCTCAAGAAGACTGCCAAACTTTTCAAATACATATTTTAGAACTCTATCAGATGTAGACCATGAAAGGCCACCCATAAAGCAACGGTACTCCACCTTGGCAGATTGGGCAGTTGCTTCTAATGGATGATGATTTTTTTGAAATTAAATGGGTGATGATTAATTAGTGGGTGGTTAGCTTAGTTACACAATCATAATAATAAAAGAAAAAGTAATTATATTTTTTTAATGCAGTAATTATATATTTTAAGAATTACATGTGAAAAAGAAAAATATATTATTCGGTTTCAAAAAAGAAAAATATATTATTATAAAATTTAAAGAAGATGACATTTTGTAGTTAGTGATACTGCTTAATGTATTAGATAGATATTTTGTTTGCTTCATATTTTCCCTTGAAAGAAGATCAAGGGTGGTGGTTACAGGTTAGTGTGATAAAAGTTTGTAGCCAATTCTAAATATGTGGTTATTTAAAAATTTGAAAATATTAAACTATTTTGAACTTGAAAAGGATAATGGAAAAAAAAAAACCGTAGAGGTGGTTCTATATATATTGGAAAAAATAAAAAGAAATAAAAAAAAAATAACCGCAGAGGTGGTTCTTTATCAGCAGTTGTTTAAGAAATAAAAAAAGCACAAATAAATGAATGAAAAACAAAAAGAGAATAAAAGCCTCAAAACTCTAAAATTGTGACAGCTGTACCCTCAAGGTACAGCTTTAATATATATATAGATTATATATGACTAACCAAAGCAGGTTGGGCCAAGCGATTTAAGCACTTTGGATTCCATTAGTCTCAGTTTCGAGTCTCCCTCCATGCGGTATGGGGTGGGTTATTTGGGTTTATAGGGGAGAGCTACCCCCTGATGTGTAGCTCAACTGATAAAAAAAATTATATATGACTACTTAATTTATTTAAGGAATAAATGTAAAGTGTGTGTATATATATAAATATATTTTTTTATCAGTTGACCAACACAACAGGGGGTAGTTCACCTCGTACTGTCAGCAGGGAGACTCGAATCCGAGACCTTAAAGGGAATATAAAGCGCTTAGCCCAACCTGCCTTAGTATATATAAATAAATATTAGATTATATATGTTAGCTAAATAGTATAGTATTCTTCAACACACACAATATTATAAGATTAAATTATTTTAAAAAT
>JAYMTF010001264.1:0-24780 GCA_036897485.1 Pelargonium nanum | reverse complement strand
TTTTCCTTTAATGCATAAGTGATAAAGGTAATATGGAAAAAATAATAATATAATAACTTAAAAATAGAAACAGGACACTCATTTTGGGACAAAAAATTTAGACTTTGGGACGGAGGGAATAATATTTATGTCGTAAAGTCATACGAGTTGTGACACGCAATCAACATTTAACACAACACGAACACGTCACGTATGAATCGTGAGCTCTAAGTTCTCGTAATATTGTCCCTACTGACTTGTGCAATCACAGGCTCACAGCCGTTGATCAAGTGTACTGTACAGAACCCAAAACTACTGCGACGAAATTAACTGGAAATAAATGAATAAAATAGGTACCCCGGAAAGGGAACGCTAACATCACCCGCCGTGCTGTGGAGCTTGGACAAAGCGAAAAAGAACCAACGAGAGAATCGCTGAGTCGACATCGTGACTCATCCCGGGTCGACGGATCCAGATATCTCTACCTGTAAGTCCTCTAAATTCTCTCATGCGTCCCTCTGATTTACGATTCCTTTCGTTTTTTCTCATCTTTTTTAGGGTTTTGCTTTTGAACTGATTGAAACTGGTCGCCGGAGGTCTCTGTTTGGTTCTCGAGAAAACTAGGACGAAGGAAAAGAACGCGAAATTTTAGTTGCATTTCTTAAGGAAACGTTGAAATTTTAGATTTTTCTGCTCAGAATGTGAATAGAAAGTAGTATTTGTATGTAAATACGGAGTTGATGATAATGACAAAATAAATCATGCTATTGTGTAAGAAATGAAGTACATTGGCTTGAAATGGAGAGTGGAGTTTAGTGCCTTAAACTGTATTTTCTCTTTTATGGGTTCGGTGAAATCTGAAAGATAGTAAATTAGGAGTATTTGGCTCTACATTGCTTTTCAATGCCTGGTTGGGGATCGACAACTGTGGTGCTATAGATTTTTTTATTGTGGAGGCTACATTTGGATCACTAGGAGAATTATGATCGTGTTGATTCTTCAACGATGAGAGAATGGGATAACTTAGGTAGTTTTGAAGTATAGTCTATAGATGATATATGATGCCGCCAAATGCATCATTTGATGAGTTAGAATTGTGAGAATATCAGGTTACCTGAAACTACAATGTGTGTTGGATAGGATATAGCCTTTTTTTTTGTCCTCAGGAACCTGAATATTTTATTTACAAATAAATTTTTAAAGAAGTTACTCCAGTTATTTTTCTGATATAGTTATGTGTAGTGGTGTAGGCGCTAAACCATCTGGTAAACTAATTCATTAACAGCCATTTTACAAAACAATAATAGGACAGTTCAGAAATGCAGGCCTTAGAATTTGTTAGTTTGTAAAATTATCTGTTTACTTCGATGGAAATGATCTAGCATTACAAGCTGAAAAAAAAAATCAAGTCATAGGTCTTGGTTTTAAGGTAACTAAATATTTGGACGAGAATGCATCTTTTTAACATTTTGAAATGGCCTGAACTATGTTAAGCATGTAATTGATTTCTCATCTTCATTATTTGTTTTGCTAGTTGGAGAAAAGTCACGAAGGCAGTTTCCATAGTATTTCATATGGAAGAGGCATCACTTAGTGGTGAGCAGGTGTTTGATGGGGAATGCAACATGATCCAAGAAGATAGAGATGGTGAAACAGCAGATTTAGATGGTCAGAATGGTGCGCCAGAAGGGAGGAAAGAGTTTGTTGCACCAGCTGTCGGTATGGAATTTGAATCATATGATGATGCTTATAACTACTATAATTGCTACGCTAAGGAAGTGGGCTTTCGCGTGAGGGTGAAAAACTCATGGTTCAAGCGAAACAGTAGAGAGAAGTATGGAGCTGTACTGTGTTGCAGTAGCCAGGGTTTCAAGAGAGTTAAAGATGTGAACCGTTTAAGGAAAGAAACAAGAACTGGTTGTCCTGCAATGATAAGAATGAGACTGGTGGATTCTAAAAGGTGGAGGGTGGTTGAAGTCTCGCTCGAGCACAATCATTTATTAGGTACTAAGGTTTACAAGTCAATTAAGAAAGTGGGAGCTGGAATAAAAAGGAAGTCACTATCAAGTTCAGATGCAGATGTACGGACAATCAAGTTGTATCGAGCACTTGTGATAGATGCAGGGGGTAATGGAAACTCCATTTCTAATTCAGCTGAAGTCAGGAGTCTTTCTGATAATTCTAATCAGTTGAACCTTAAGAGAGGTGATACCCAAGCCATTTATAACTACTTCTGCCGAATGCAATTGACTAATCCTGGTTTTTTTTACTTGATGGATCTCAATGATGAAGGGGGCTTGAGGAATGTGTTCTGGGTTGATGCTAGGTGTAGGGCTGCATGTGGTTACTTTGGTGATGTTATTTATTTTGATAATATATATTTGTCAAACAAATATGAGATCCCATTAGTGGCATTTGTTGGGATAAATCACCATGGCCAATCTGTGTTGTTGGGTAGTGGCCTGCTTGCAGGTGAGACAGCAGAGTCTTATATTTGGGTGTTCAAATCATGGCTTACATGTGTCTCAGGCCGTGCTCCACAAACTATTGTAACAGACCGAAGCAAGGATTTGGAGAGTGCAATTACAGAGGTATTTCCAAGATCTCATCATCGTTTTGGTTTGTCACACATCATGAAAAAAGTTCCAGAGAAGTTGGGAGGATTGCGCAATTATGACGCAATAAGGAAGGCGTTGAGTAAAGCAGTTTATGAAACTCTGAAAGTGATTGAATTCGAAGCAGCATGGGGATTTATGGTCCAGCGATTTGGAGTGGGTGACAATGAGTGGCTTCGATCTTTATATGAAGATCGCATTAAATGGGCTCCTGTTCATTTAAAGGATACATTTTTTGCCGGAATGTCTGCTGCAAGGCCAGGTGAGGCCCTGCATCCATTTTTTGATAGATACGTACACAAGCAAACTCCTTTGAAAGAATTTCTTGACAAGTATGAATTAGCTCTACAAAAGAAGCACAAGGAAGAATCACTTGCAGATATTGAGTCAAGAAGCTCGAGCCCCACTCTGAAAACAAGATGTTCGTTTGAGTTGCAGCTCTCCAAAGTGTACACAAGAGAAATATTCAAGAAATTTCAGATCGAGGTAGAGGAAATGTACTCTTGCTTCAGTACAACACAGCTGCACGTGGATGGGCCAATCGTAATATTCTTGGTCAAGGAGCGTGTTTTGGCCGAGTGCAACAGGAGGGAGATTAGGGACTATGAAGTTCTATACAACAGGACAGCAAGTGAGGTTCGATGCATTTGCAGCTGCTTCAGCTTTTACGGGTATTTATGCCGCCATGCCCTGTGTGTGCTGAACTTTAACGGGGTGGAGGAGATCCCATCTAAGTACATTCTCTCAAGATGGAAGAAGGATTATAAGCGCCTCTATATTCCAGACAATGTCCCCGATAATGTTGACGTTACAGACCGCGTACAATGGTTTAATCAGCTGTACAGAAGTGCCTTGCAAGTAGTGGAAGAGGGAGCAATATCTCTAGACCATTACAAGGCTGCTTTGCAAACGCTTGAGGAGTCATTGAATAGGGTTCATGATACAGAAGAAAGTTGCAAATAAAGTGTAGTGTTAGAGAAGGTGAAAACAAACCTTTGTATCTAAAATTGTTGTCTTATGTTGTTTTGGGCTCTGCTTTAGGTTGTTCCTTGTGTAGATTGCAGAATGTCAAGAACATGCTTGTTTAGATTTAGGCTATGGCCTATGGGAGTCCAGTTGTGTGTAAATTTTGTTCTGTTTAATCATACACAGGTACTATTGAGTTGCCCACAGTCACTGCACTTTCTCTTGTCTCTCTTTTTGCTTCTTTTCCAAATCAGATAAGTGTGGCCATTGGGCCCATATATGCAATTATGTTTTGGGAAGCAAAAAAGAATGAAGATATATTAACAAGAAACCAATATCGAACAAACGCAAAACGGGAGATCTACAATCTCGACTTGGACATAGAATTGGGCAAGCTGGCTAGCTCACGAGCCACCTTAATCGCACAACAATTAATAAAAGAGAAACCGACGATAGAATAAACTAAGCGCCGAACAATATTTCATTAATAAACCCACCTTACTCAAATCTGACCCGCTATTTTTGATGACATTGATGACTGATTGTGCATATGATTCCAAAATAATGTGATCTCATCCTAAGTCATTGGCTCAAATCAAAATCTCTCTAAACGCGCAAGTTTCGGTCCCCAATCTTGATTATCAACACCTGTTTTTAATTTTTTTAAAGCAAGCTAACAATCGAGGCTCGAACCTAAGACATCAAGAAAATCAAGCGTCTTAAGTCACATGCCCTGATAATCCCGAGTCACCCACTCAAACTCGAACCTTTCCTCCGCCCAATTTTTTTTCCTTTTAATTTACCGACAAATGACATCGTTTAATTGATTGATTGAGTTTAAATCAAATCAATAATTCATTTGTTGAAATTTTGTGAAAACATGCAACATTTCAACATGTAATATCAAAATATAATATATTTGACAATATGCATAAAAAAATAGTCATTTGTAGAATTGCTAATAAAACCAAACCACAGTAGAGAGAGACAAAAGACAAGTGATAGTGTTTGTATGACAACAACTCAACAAGTCATTTACTTGGGTGAGATGTCCGATATTTCCGGCACTCAGTTTTCAACTCGAAGGAGTCAGCTCTGAGCACACGCGCCACTCTCCAGCAACTTTCCGGCGAGATCTCCGACCTGGTAACTCTAAACATTGATTAAATTCTCTCTCAGCTTCTGTTTGTTTCTCGCATAAAATGGAACCAAAACTTTCAGGTCTATGATCAGAGACAAGGCCAGCTCAACTATACCACATAGATTCTTTAGAATTGAGTCACTAAATTCTGTATCTATGATTGCTTCTCACTAAATTCTGCCATTATATATGCGTTTCTGTACATTTGTAATGTGTTAATTGGGAACAATTGTTGTTGGCAACACCTGGGATGGTCAGAGGAAAAGGCTTTAAATGTTTTGAGGAATTTTGTTAACCTAGGAAAGTTTTGTGTGTTAATAAGGTTTAGGGGTGTATTAGAGAGTAAATTGGGATGAAGAAACTGTAGAAGACCCATCAGTAATCTCTCAAAAAGGGCTTGTAGTGTTGGGGAATTATTGAAATGGGTGAAGATGAAAGGGAATTGTTTTGGATGGAGATGATAGGTTGGGAGCTACAATGCAGCAGTTAATTACACTTCAACGATGGTGATAGCCTGATAGGTATAAGTTTTGGGTTTTGAGGGGAGTTGCTGAGTACCTGTCTGGCCGTCTCATCTTTTATCCACTAACCTCATACGTAGATGACCTCTTCGTGCTTTTATGAACTGGGTAGCAAAATCTCCTTTATAAATACATTGTTAGCGTGAGAATGGCTTCCAATTTGCATGAAAATATTCTCTTTCCTAATGTAGCATATAATGCAGAACTAAGTACTTGTCAAGTTGGCCATGGCAGCTTGGGCCAAGCGGTTTAAGCGCTTTGGATTCCCTCTGAGGTCTCGAGTTTAAGCCTCCCTGCTAACGGCATGAGGTGGGTGTTATTTGGGTTAAAAGGGGAGAGCTACCCTTGTTGTGTAGCTCAACTGATAAAAAAAGTACTTGTCAAGTTGAGAACTTGTATTTTGTGAACTGGTGAACAAGGTTTGAAATTACCCCTGATGTGAGTTCCTTCTAAAGGACTAATCTTTAATATATTACTCTTATTTTGTGGAATGTGCAAGTGTTTAGTTTCCACATGGCTTCTCTATCTCGGGGCATAACGAGAGAACCTTAAGGTTTTAGAACTTTCTGGTATAAACGATTGATTAAGTTGTCGTAGCCTGGAGGTGCTAATGAATGAATGATTTTGATTAGATGATTTTCTGGCAACATTCTAGACTCTAGAGTATTACTCACTCCGTCTCGGAATGAGTATCTTGGTTTTCATTTTGAGAACAATCAAGGAGAAGTTCATTGGTGTTGTACATTTCCTCTTGTAACCCCGCGATCACGTGTTGTAACAAACTCAGGGATACTGCCTAACTTATTAGAGGGATATTATTGGTAATTTATACATAACAAACTTCCTAAGAAGGAAAGAAGACGACTCATTTTGGGAAAAAATGCTAAAGAAAGAAGACAAGATGGAAGGGTACCTGTTTATGTATCCCAGTTAGTTTTGTTGTCTCTATAATAGGACTTCATGAAGTATATTTTAGAGTCATAGCTAGAGACGTAAGTTTGGAAAAACTTTTTTTAGCATAATGGCTGAAGATAGTTTCTTGAGAATATTGAAGTGAGCTAAATGTGCTCAAGTTGTCAATTCCTTTCTACTTCATTGCTTACCACACACATTTAAGGAAGAGTTCTAATTTTACTATCTAATTTAATGTCCCTTCAAATAATTCTTTTTATGTACAATATTCTAGAAAATCTTGTCTCATTGCGTCATAATTTTCTTGAGTTATTTTAGGAATGCATGGATCTTTCATCTCTGTTAATGGGTATTAAAAATGAGAGCAATATACAGGAACATGTTAAATACTGACGAGAAAAGATACCTCTAATGGATAGTTGCCTGAATATACGAATGAATTCTTGAACATGAGCAATGAGTTGCTTAATAGGAAATTTAAGGAAAAAGGAAGTTCAAAACTTGTGAACTTTGCATTAAAAATCTAACATGACTAAAAACGAATAACTTTGATTTGAGACTTTTAGCCAGTGAGGAGAAAATGACCATGTTAGAATGTGGATTGCAAAATTAGATTTTGACTTGAACCTTGTACTAGATGGTAGGAGATATTCCTGATACTAGATGTATATATGTCACATTTACCAAACCTCATATACCTTCTCAAGTTGGACATATTATGTTACTCTGAAGGGTCTTAATATTTGGGAGATCATAAGATAAATAAGATGGAGCAATGTAAGATGTATTTAATTATTTTATTCTGAGTGTGTCTATTGATTCTCATATTCTGTAACTGAGCAATTTTACTCACTTGATGCCATTCATGGTGTAGATGGATGAAGTGTCTCTCAATACTGAGCCAGTAGGTGATGATGATGCCGATGGATATGAGATCGAAGGAGATTGTGCATTGACAGAGTGTGTTGGTCAATCTGGCATAATTCAAGGAGAAAATCCTCTGCCACCTGTGGTTGGTATGGAATTTGAGACCTATGAGGATGTATATTACTTCTACAATTGTTACGCTAAAGAACAGGGATTTGGAGTTAGAGTAAGCAATACATGGTATAGAAAGAGCAAAGAAAGGTACAGAGGAAAACTTAGCTGCAGTAGTGCAGGTTTCAAAAAGAAAAGTGAAGCCAATCGCCCAAGACCAGAAACAAGAACTGGTTGTCCAGCAATGATAAAGTTCCGGTTGATGGACACCAGAAGATGGAGAATTATTGAAGTTGAGCTTGAGCATAACCACTTGATTAGCACAGCAAGTGGAAAATTCTATAAATCCCATAAGATCTTGGGTGGTGGAACCAAAAGGCCATTGCAATTAGACGTTGCTGAGGAAGCACAAAAAATTAGGTTGTTCAGAACAGTGATCATTGATGACGAGTGCAATGGGAGCTTAGATGTTGATGAAAGAGAAAATGGAAGTCAGGTTGATCACTCCAAACAATTGAAGCTCAGAGAAGGAGATGCGCAAGGTGTACACAATTTCTTCAGTCACATGCAGTTGATGGATCCAAACTTCTTCTACGTGGTGGATATCAATGAAAAAGGATGTTTAAGGAATGTGTTCTGGGCTCATGCAAGGACTAGGGTCGTGTACGGTTACTTTGGCGATGTAGTTCGTATTGACACTACTTGCTTGACAAACAGATATGACGTACCACTTGTTTCATTTATCGGAGCAAATCACCATGGACAATCTGTGCTGTTGGGCTGTGGTTTGCTCGCAGGTGAAACTATTGAATCATATACGTGGTTTTTTAGGGCATGGCTCACATGTATGCTAGGACGCCCTCCACAAGCTATCATTACCGGCCACTGTAGAACCTTGCAAATGGCTGTTGCTGATGTTTTCCCTAGAGCCTCCCATTGTCTTTGTTCATCACAGGTCATGGAGAAAGTACAGGAAAAACTGGGAGGGTTATTTGAGTACGAAACAATTAAAGCAGCAATAACCAGAGCAACTTACTACTCTCCAAGGGCTGCGGATTTTGAAACAGTTTGGGAGGATATGCTCCAACGTCATGGACTTAGGGATCATAAATGGCTTCAAATGCTTTATGAAGACCGGAAGCGGTGGGTTCCAGCTTATTTGAAGGAGACATTTTTGGCAGGAATGTTTCCTATCCAACCATGTGATGCTGTATCGTCATTTTTTGATGGATATCTGGGCAAACATACTCCTCTGAAAGATTTCTTAGAGAAGTATGATCATGCGCTGCAGACAAATTATCAGCTCGAGACCTTAGCGGATTTAGATTCAAGAAATTCCAGTTATATGCTTAAATCAAGATGCTATTTTGAGTTGCAGATCTCGAAGCTGTACACAAATGACATAGTAAGGAAGTTTGGAAAGGAGGTGGAAGGAATGTACAATTGTTTTAGCACAAGACAAATAAATGTCGATGGTCCAATCATAACGTATATAGTTAAGGAAAATGTTGAATTTGAGGGAAATAGGAGGGAGGCAAGAGATTGCGAGGTTTCATACAACGCATCTGAAATGGAGGTTTTTTGCGATTGTGGGTTATTCAACTTCAAGGGATATCTATGCCGGCATGTACTGAATGTCCTGAGCCAGAATGGCGTGGAGGAGATTCCACCTCAGTACATTCTTTCGCGGTGGAGAAAGGATATTAAGCGCGCATATGTTCTTGATCACAGCTGCATTGGCATTGACATAAACAACCCGATACACAGGTATGATCATTTGTACAAATGCGTCGTGCAGGTTGTGGAGGAAGGGAAGAAATCGCAAGATCGGTACAAGGTTGCATTGCAAGCTTTGGATGATATGTTGAACAAGCTTCATCTTGTAGATAGCAGCAACCCAGTTTAATTTATAATCTCATGGCCTCCAAGTTCCTAGGTGTATGTGGCTAAAAGTTCAATAGTGTATTGTGCATCCTCAGCTTCTCTTTCTTTTTGTTTTCCTCTGATGTGACAAAGTTTATAGTAACTTATTTCATGACCAGAAAACATGTACAAAGCAGTTTCAATAACATATTAGCTTCTGAGTAAGGTTTGGGACTCTTGGGATCATATGTGTCGCGATTCAATATGAATGTGTCTTGATTGAGTTTCAGTGTTTAACTCTATAGCTGATACTTCTTACTCTCAAAATGTAAGAGAAAAAAGTATTGCAACCACGTAGTTAATAGTTGAGACACAGTCGAACTGCACATGTCAAATTTGATTCATATGTGTTTTAATTGAGTTTCGGATATTAACCGAGACACTTGCTCTCAAAGTATCATCTATAACTTGTATCACATCAATTTCTTTGAACAAATAAAAGTTCAATGCTATGCAAATAAATAAATAGTAGAAGTTCGACAACATTTTAACATTTTTTAAGGAAAAAAAATTAATTTGGTTCTTGAACTTTTATGTTTCGATTCGATTTGGTCCCTGAATTTTTTTAAATCTAAAATAGCTTCTGAACTTTCGTATTTCGACCTATTTGGTTTGTGAACTTTTTTAAAACTCAAAATAGTTCCTAAACTTTCAAATATTGACCAAATTTGGTCCATCAATTTTTGTATAGAAGCTATGGAGGAAACCGGAAAAGGACCATTTTGAGTGAATATTTACAAGTTCATGGAGCAAAATGGGTCGAAACAAGGAAATTTCGAACACTATTTTGAGTTTAAAAATATTATGACTAAATTAGATCAAAACACGGAATTTCAGCGACTTAATTATGTCTTTTACCTTTTTTTTTATAAATGAGAGTAAAAATAACGACATGTCGTTTTGTTTATCTACAAATACGCATCCTTCGATTTCCACTTTCATTTCAAGCATTCAACAGTATTGGCGCGGTTGAGACCCTCGCACAGGTGAGTTCCTAATTTCTACAGCTCTGTTTGGTTGTCGAGAAAGTGTAGGAAAATATCACAGTTTCTAATGCGAAAGGTGCAGATTTTGTATATATGTTCTGGATCTTATTTATAGCTTAATCTCTGTGAGTGTTTTTTCCTTTTCTTTCTCTGAATTTACTCGATGAATAGAGCTAGTGCTAGGGTAAGTCCTGTTTGGTTTGCGAGAAAATTAAGAGTATACTGAAATTGTATGCGTTATTGGAAGCAGCCATCATCTGCAATCTAATTCCAGCGTTTAAGCCTTTCTTTGTTTCGAGAGAACATTTTCTAGCAAATTTCATTGAACTTTTTTTTTTCTTTTTTTTCAAAAAATGAGCTACACAACAGGGGTAGCTCTCCCCTTTAAACCCAAACCCCACCCCACCCGACGCAATGTCATTGAACTTTTAGCCTCCATTTTTCTGTGAATTGAGATAGATTGAGGTTTCTGGAGAGTGTTTGCTTGAATTTGGGAAAAATTATGTGGTTATAATGTCCCCTATTTGTTGCTGGGTAAAATCAGAATACTATTTTTTTCTAAAAAATCAGAACTAAGAACTTTTCATTTTCTTCACTACACATTTCACATGGAGGGTACAGAAAGAATACCATAGAAATTGGTGGACTAAGCAGGATGACGATCTGTAGTGGCAGTAACTGTGGTAGGCTTATGATATAAAATTATATAATTGATGCAAAAGACGGTTTCTGGCTATTGATTTCATACAATGTGTGCGCTCTGGCATTATTATTTATCAAGTTAATAGACAAAACAAACATGGAATTCCTCTTTTGACACTAATTGTTAGTTAAGAGTTCTTTTTAATTCTACAGTTTTGTATGGTACGACTTTGGCATACAAAGTGTTTATGTGATCATGTTTTTCACCCTCTAGAATATGAGCTTCCCGTAAGACACTATTTTACACTAATAGTTTGTAGTGACTTGCAAAGAGTTTATTTGATAATCTTTTTACACTCTGAAATATGAGTTGCTCATAAGGAATCATTTCACAGTGACATTCACAATTTATCAAATAGCTGCGGATATATAACCTAACCTCCTTTACTCTCTTCTGTTCTGAGGCAGTAACTCTGATCACCATCCTGGGAAGCACAGAAACAGAAATAGATAAATGAAGTTTAGGGCATTTCTTACAGAGAATGGAGTTAATCTCTTAGAGAAAAGATTTTTACCAGCTCTAGACAAAATGGGGAAGATATGCCACCTGTACTTCACCAAAGAATATACATTTTTCCTTCACAATCTTCTGAATGGTGATGGTGTTCAATCGATTGCTCAGTTTCGCAAAGAAGCCCTCTTTGATGATTACCGCATTTCCAGCCAAAATGATGATTGCATTGCCTTCGCCATAGACATTTCCCTCCTCCAACGTGCTGTTCGAAGCAGTGTGAGCATTTGTAATGAATTTGGTGGTGGTGGTGGTGGTTCCACTGCAAACCGCCTGCAGATTAAGTTGGTGAAGAAACTGCCACCAAACTGTACCCAGCCAATGCCTTTCCTTACCTTCGAGACTAAGGGCTATAAGTCTGCAGTTGTTCAAGATGTACCGATCTCAAAACCTTTATCCAGAGCTCAAGTTCTTGAACTTCAAACTGCTCTTGATATGGCTCAAGATCTGCCTCAGACTCTGGTTCAGGTTCCAGATTTGAATCAGTTGCAGAGTTTCATGGACCGGATGAAGCATGTGGGTGATGTGTTAAATGTCTCCATAAGCAAGTATGGAGATCTTCATCTACAGATATCAACAACTCTGATCACACTCGGAGCTGAGTTTAGAAAGTTGTTGGTCATAGGGGAGCAAGCAAATGCTCCTGCTGAGGACCGAAATCTGAGTGCACAAACCCGGTCACAGAGGGCCATCTTGAGAGGAGATGCTCAGTCTGTCCAAGTGAGTGTGAAGCATTTCGCTAAGAGTCTTCAGTGTCACCTGGCCAAGCCAGATTGTGCTTTCTATGGGATTGCTGCACAGGGTGCTTGCTTAACAATGATATTTCAGTTCTTCATTCCTGGATCTCGTCAGATTGATAAATCGATTAGTCTACATTGCAGGCTCCCTGTACTTGATCCAGGATCAAGTTGAAAGTCAACACGACACTGTTTACAGGTCCAAGTAGCTCCCTTTTCCAACATCTTACATTGTGCATGTATCGGTATAGAGAATTAAATAGTGACATGTTGCTTGTGATTGTCCCTTTACATTGTGGTTTGTTGCAATTTGCATCAATGTTAGGGCAAAGATCCTTTTAAGGGCATCCGTGTTATTTGATCCCACCTCATTTACTGCAAACTCGTCAGATTACTATGCTAAAACATCCTCTGCTTAGCAGATTCTTTGTAGTGTTTTTATTTGTTGGTTATGTAGGTTTATTTCGTGGCGCAGCAAATTTGAACAATTGGGTATATGCAGTTGGTAGTAGGTGCATGTAGAGCTTTGTTAAGAAACTGTGTACCGTTCAGAAAGTGTGTGTATATGCATAAGAGCAATCTTTAGTTTTTAGTATAAAATAGAATTTTGTAAATCAATGATACGCAGACAAATATCCAATAGCCTGCACAAACTCAACCGTACCAAACACAAAACACAGATCAATTATTTGGTTCAACCATCGTGACCGTTTCAGTCTCGTGAACATAACAAGCACCAAGAACAGTTACTTGACTACTGGATTTGGTTTCATCTGCATTCACAATTTCACACCTCTCCAGTAATGATCAGTTTTACTTCCAAAGGAAATATTAAATTCATTAAAATCAATGACAAATTACAATCTCCACTAAAAACAGACCTGACATAGATTAAATATCAAACTCTCAAATGTTTAGAAGAAGATCGATTGTCATATAATTAGTTAAATCTTCATTACAATAGTGGAGGAATCGGATCAGCAGCTCAAGCAATACCCACTAACTAATAATTATTATTATATTTTTTTTCTAACAATAGAATAACTACGCAATCTCTACAAAGAGTGTAAATTCAAACTATAAAACTAACAAAACCATTAAAATACAATTTAAAACGAAATAACATAAAAACAGTCAATGTATATGTAGTAAACAAACTCTTGCGGGATGATAACAAGGAGCCAGTAGTGATTATAAAACCAATAAAAGAACAAGACAAATCTTATCAGATATGTGAAAATTGTGTTTATTCAATACATAATAATACAAGTAAAACTGTATATTGAACTGCCGCAGATAAAAAAAGATTCACAATAGTTCAAATGAACAATTTTGTTAAAGAATTAGAGAGAAGAGAAAGTGGCTAAGTTTCAGTTTGTGGAGATGAATTCCTCCAGTCCTGATCTCATTCTCAAAAACACTGCAATACGAACTAGACAGCAGCTTTTATACACAATGAAAACAAAAACATCTTCCACACAGAAAACTAACACACTTGCAGTTCTAAGAGAAGAGATATTGGCATTAGATGCAACCAAATTTTGATTCACAAAAGATGTGATCCTGTAGACAGTAGTGATATGATATACTGAATGTTGAAAAAATGGTATTTGAAATTATCAAACATATTCATTTGATTTCGAATCCAGAATGCGAAGTAGAAGCTACTCTTCTAAACAAACTTGGTCAATTATAGTCTATAATGAATCCCAAACAAGCAATTCCTATAATATCTATACTAAAAACCTAAAGCATGAAAGAACTAAAGAACATACAATGGCATCCATGGCTGTTTAAAACACCCTGAAAAAAAGTCATCAATTTAAAAACTATTCTACAAGATGAGGATATGAAACCTTGACTGCATTAGACATTTATTGGCGACATCTCTGGTCACACTCCATACTGAAGCCAATCTTTGGCACAAATGAGGGCTTCTAGTGTCACAGGACGCAGTGAACTCTGGTAGCTATCTATCTTTTTGCTCTCAACGTCAAACACAGAATCAGGAGCAACTGTGGAGAATGGTATAGACAAGATATCAGAAGCCATTCTAGAAAGTGTTGGGTACTTGCTTTTGTTATCCCTCCACCAACCCAAGACATCAAGCTCTTGTACCCGAGGCAAAAGCGACTCTTCCAAATACTGATCTAACTCTGACTTCATGTCCTCACTTGACATCTCTGATATATACACTTCAAAATCTTGAAGCCCATCCGCAGTAGAAATAAAATGACCATCTTCTTGCGGATTTTCAGCTTTTGGAATGCTTTCATTCCCCTCTTCCACAAAAGAATCTGGAATAGTAAGTGATGGTGTAGCATATTCAAGAAACAGCTCACGAACGCTATCATCAACAGCCTGGACCCATGCCTCAGATTCCTCACCATAGATCTTTGAGAAACTAAATTGAACAAGCTTCATTTTGAATCTAGGATCCATAACCACACCTGCTGATAGAACCAGACAACAATCTTTCCAATATTTATCAAATATCTCTAGCAAAGGCTTTGCCATGTTGCTACTATAGGGGTCTTCGCTCATTACCGCATGTGTCAGTTCTAACTGAATTTTCCAGACTTCATGGAAAAATGTAGTGGATGGTGGATACACTGGGCCCGTTAGGATGTCAGCTGCATCAAAGAAAAGCTTCAGATATGTACACAAGGCCTCTACCTGATTCCAATCATCAGCTGAAGGAGCCATCTTGTAATCAGGATCACATTCATCCAAGCACGAAAATACTTCCTTTAATTCCCAGGCCGCCACCAGCATATGGTAAGTTGTGTTCCATTTAGTTTGGTCATCAATGGATAGCTCCTTGTTGCTAGGGACTTGAAGTTGTTCCTTCAGCTCAAGAAACCTCTCTTCATGAACTTCCGAAGTTTTCACATATTTCACACTTTCCCGGATTTTCTTGACAGTTTCTCTCATTGTGCCAAGCACATCTTGTGCAAGCTGACTAAGAACACGAGCGTAACAACTCCCTATTAATAACTGACCACTGAACATGTGTGGGTTTTTGACAGATAGGAGACCTCTGAGATTTCCAAGTGCTGTTTGACTTGAGAAGGAATGATTAAGAGTGAGAGTAAAAAGCCTGCCTTCCAAATGCCAATCAGATAAGCAATTCACGATAGCCTGATTCAAAGCATCGTCGGAATCTGGAAAAGGTACCATGACAACATTAAGAATCCTACGATGTAGATTCCAGTTGCCATCAATAAAGTGCCCTGTTAGGAAAACATAGGCTAGGTTCTGACTTGAAGTGCACAGATCCAATGTAAGGCTGAACCTTCCAGGAACTCCACCCATAAAATTCAAAAGGCTTTGCTTCTCTCTCAGGTAAATAGCAACACAATCCCCTTGAACAGTGTTGAAGCTTACCATATTGAACCGAGGTTGCAGTGTGTGGACAAAATCAACGAAACCAGGGTGTTCAACAATGTTCAGAGGATATTCATGCTGAATGATCATCTTGGCAATTTCCTGATTGCAGCGTTCTTGATCAAAAGGGACGTTCGTGTATGCAGGAGTTGATCTGTAGCGTTTTTTAGGTGGATCAGTAGCATTTCCAGGACCAAAACCTAGTGCATATGGGTTAGGCTGATTTTTCTGACGACTTACCGGGCAAATTCCCAAGGCAATGTGTCTTTTCAGGTGGCTGGTGCCTGCAAGCTTTGAACCAGTGATGTAAGCAAAAGATTTTTTGCACTGCTTACAGCAGGCCCTGGTATGTCCTGGTCCAATAGTTTCCACCGTAAAGTGTTCCCAGACAATAGACTTCTTTCTCCTGCGCTTACTAGGTTGTGTTTCTGGATCGTGCAGCTCATTGTTATCAATAGGGGTCATTGGGGTAGCAGGAGTACCCATCTCCAAATCAGAAGTGCCCATGTCCATAATAGGGTTAACCATCTCCATAGAAGATGTAACCATATCCATTGAAGGAGTAACCATTTCCATAGAATGAGGAACAATCTCCATAGAATGAGAGTAGTCCTGCAATAGAATAACAACGGAGACATTAGAGGGGGAATGGAGAGCAGTGTCCCATTAGAGACACAAAGAGAACGATATAGTTACTACTTACTAGTACATACAACCTTGCACATAGTATTGGTACACACCTCATCTCAATCATTCATTTCAAATTAAAGCAAAAATATTCAAGCAACAGGAACCACTGATTTATTCACTCAATTACTTATTTTTATGTGTACAAAACAAATATATGATCACACAAATGCCAATACCTAACCAATTTCCTACATTACACAACTAGTAACAGAACAAACTCACATTGTTAAAATGCTGGTAACCCAACAGATCTCTTAGAACTGCCACATGATTTATGCAATGATGGTTACTTGCACGAAGAAATAAACCATACTAGAAAACTAGAGGTACAATTGATTACATCTTCAAAATGTTTTCAGACTGAATAAGGTCTTGCTATGGGGGTTGCGGCATGCGGGGAAGTACCTAGAATTTACCAAACATCACTCAGTTTTCCTTTCATTCTATACTTCCATGAACAATGATAACAGCAAAATAAATACTTAATTTATGAAGTTTAAGCTGGCAACAAGATGGGCAATGCAGTGGCATTCAAATATGATTTACTATTATCCATTGACCGCCGCACTCTCTACTACTCCCCTACTCAACCACAGCATAAGATGCAACTTAAATACCATATGGGTCGATCCAAAAAAGGGCCTATCCACATACCAATTATTAAAAACAACAAATCCGTCATTATAAGGACATGATCCAGAAATTAAGATAACAAAAAAGGCATGCTCAGAGGTACTTCTCTTCAGTAAATTTCAAGTACTGCCTTCACAACACAATTCATTGTATTTTAAATTACAAAACAAAACCTAACCTAGCCTAACATTCTAAATAAATGAAAAATAGATACTACAGCGACATTCAACATCCACCGCCAAATTCAAAACCTAGAATCCAGGGTCGACGATGCTATATACACAAATTTATATATTCGGCTTTAATTACAACAAATCGATGGAAAAAAATGCAGAATAACAAGCAATGAAGAGAAGCCAGTTCGCGAAACAGTCCAGACAGTCACCAATCAACAAACATACGCGACCCAAAACCGCAAGAGAGAGAGGCTAAAATCAAAATTATATAAATTTAAGATTCACAAAAACGAACCATACGAGGACACAACATTGCTTACCATGAGTCGTGGATTCGCAGAATATGATGAATGAGATCGAGAAACAGACCGCGACCAAAAATTCAACACCAATGTTGAGAAAAATAAATCTAGGGCTGTTTTATTTTCCTTATTCAATGGATGGAGTCGTTTATTGGAAGAGCAAGAGAAATTTGAATTTTGGTTACAGAGAATTTTGGAGGTAGGAGACGAAGTTGATGGGCTTTGGAGATTCAGGTCGAAAAAGCTCTGAGCTTTGCGCGATAAACCCTAATGGACTTATTAGGGCTAGAAAGTTTCGGCCTTTTGGGCGAAGGGTCGCTCTGCTTTTATACGGCCGAAACAAATTTTTGAACCATTAGATTTGAGCTGACCCATCATCTGCGTAGAGCCCACGTATCTGTGATTCAATCTAGACCGTTAGATCTTGCGGGGTCCTAAGGCTTACTTCAGAGGGTTTTTTTTTTTTTTTTTTCTTCTTTGTTCTTCCTTTTTTTGCTGTTTTTCTTAAGCATATAAATAAAGTGATTATGATAATAATCTATTAGTAATGAAATCAATGCCTGTTATTTCTCATCGAGATCGTTGCATTTCCTAATTTACTGTATTATAATTTTTCATGATGAAAGAAAATGATAATAAATTATGAAATGCAACGTTTTGATACGAAATAAAAGGTATTGATTGCAACACTAAGTTACGAATCAAGGGAAAGAATCAAGGGAGCGAATCAACTGAGGAGTTGTTTTATCTTCTTTTTCTCAGCTTGAATAAAACTAAAGAAAAATAACATATTGTAGAGAGAGTTTGTATTTATAACGCATGATAAGATCTCAAATAATCAGTTTTTAACTTGTATACTATGTTTGAACGCATAAATATAGAAATTGATCGAATTCTAAAATTTCCCTTTTACACAATGGAAGATGTATGAGTCCTTAAAAGAGGTTTTGAAACCAAATAATTACTTTTATTTTTTGTTTAGTGACCGATATTACGATAACATGTGACAAATATAGACAAGATTTTTCACAATATAATAATTGATCTTTCTAGTTCGTCAGGAAACCGTCCTTCGTTGCCGATTACAGACTTCAAAACTCTTTCTCAAGAGGCTTCAGTGGATATTGACAGACCTTTTACTTTGGAGGAGCTGAGAATTGCGGTTTTCAGTTGTGACGGGTCGCGTGCTCAGGGTCCGAATGGCTTCAGCTTATTATTTTTTCAACATTGCTGGGATATAGTTAAGTTGGACCTTCTTGCTTTCGCTCAGAGTTTTATGTGAATGTGAAGTTTGGGAAAGGTTTGAATTCAACCTTCATTGTCTTGGTGCCTTAGTCTCAGTCTCCGCAGTGTCTGAATGATTATAGGCCTATAAGTTTGGTTTCTGCTACTTATAAGATCATGGCAAAATTGTTAGCTGCAATAATTAAGCCTTTTATGGGGGGTTTAGTTAGTGATGTGCAAAGTGTTTTTGTGAAAGACCGACAAATTATTGATAGTATATTGATAGTTGGTGAGCTTATTCATCTTGTTCGTGCCTCTCGGGTTCCAGCAATTGTCTTGAAACTCGACTTTAAAAAGCTTTTGATCGCCTCGAGTGGTCTTTTATTGATCAATGCTTGCTCTTAATGGGGTTTGGTCCTAAGTTTTGCCTTTGGATTCAAGGTTGCCTGTCGTCTTATATTTCGGTTCTCGTTAATGGGTCGTCGTCCCAAGATTTTCTAGCATCACGGGGGGTCAAGCAAGGGTGTTCGATATCCCCTTTCTTATTTATCATAGCCGCAGAAGCTTTACACTTGCTTCTAGTTAGAGCCGAAACTAATCAAGGGCTGCGAGGTATTCAGGTTGGCGAATGGTTTATCTCACATTTACAGTTCGCGGATGATACTATCCTTTTTTTGGATCTCGCGGATTCGTGTCATTCGGTTATATGTGTTAAGGCTGTGTTGTATGGGTTCGAGTTAATTTCGGGTCTCAAAATTAACTTCTCTAAGTCAAGACTAATTGGGCTTAATGTTTCCATGGCAGTAACTGATCATTTGGCTCTTATTTTGGGTTGTAGCACTGCCATTTTGCCTATTACATACCTTGGTTTCAGTTTAGGCAGCAACCCGAGGCAATTGAGCTCTTGGAAAGGTGTTATCGATAGGTTCAAAAAGAGATTAGTTTTGTGGAAGGCTCGATATATCTCTTTTGGTGGGCGCATTACTCTTATTCGATCGGCTCTAACCTCTCTACCTGTCTATTACATGTCTCTTTATCGCGCTCCTAAATCAGTGATCCGGGCTCTTGAACAAATTGAGCGACGTTTCTTGTGGTCCAGTAATGTATCAAGCAGGGGTTGTGTAAAGTCAATTGGGCAAGGGTGACTCGAGCTCGAATCCATGGGGGCTTGGGGGTTCGACAACTTGAGATTGTTTTTGGCAAAATGGTGGTAGAGGTTTGCGTCTCAGCCGAGCTCTTTGTGGAAGAAACTTTTGTGTGCTAAATATAATTAGGACTTGTCTACACGGTCTATGCAGGACCTTAATTCGTCGTCCTTGTCGCCGGTAATGTCGCAACTTGTTAATTTACAGCTTTTGCCTGGTTTCACCGAACTAATGGGTAAAGGGAGTATGGTATGGAAGTTGGGTGATGGGAGAGTTATTAAGTTTTGGCTGGACAGTTGGTGGAATGACTCAATTCTTGCAAATGTCTTTCCTAGACTGTTTTCACTTTGTTTGCACAAGAATCAAACTATTTCTTTTTCTTCTCCAATGGGCACTTATCGGAATCATCACTGCACTTCTGGCGAGCTTTGCGCGATTGGGAAGCGGACTCGCTGCTCTAGCTGCTCGCCACTCTTGCCCCTGCACAGCTAGCTGCTGCTAGTCCGGACTCCCTCAAATGGAAGCTTTCCACATCGGGTATGTTTTCATCAAAGAAAGCTTTCTCTGTTCTTTACTTGCGCCTTTCCCATTCTCGTTTTGCTTGCTCGAAGCTCATTTGGAAGCCCGGAGTGCCGCCGAAATTTCAAAGCTTTGCTTGGCTCGCAACTTTGAATAGCATCCCATGCTCCTATTTTCTCTATCAGCGGGGTATTGCCATTGATGCGTCACTCATCGTGTGTCGGTTATGTGAGGGCGGCAGGGAAGATTGTTCTCATCTATTGTTGTACTGTACCTGGACAAGAAAAATATGGGCTGGTGTCTTAAGTTGGTGGTCAGTAAATTCAGTTTTTCCAAATTCTTGTTACCAACTTCTGTGTTCGTGGCCATCTATGTTAATTGGAGGGTCTCGGGTTCGGAAGGTGTGGTTTTGTATCTGCTCGGTAGTGTTGTGATTCATTTGACTAGCTCGGAACGCGTTAATTTTTTATGATAAGGTTCCGGTGGTGGAAGATACATTGCTTCGCATCAAGGGATTCTCTTTCTCTTTACTCCCATGTTTACTTGGTGTGCCTTCTTGTGATTTCTTGTTTTCAATCTGGAGTAGTAATCCTTGCTCGCTACTAGGTTGATTCTCGTTTTCGTTCTATGTACCTTTTGTACTTTTATTCAACCATTTCGGGTAATATCAATGAAAGTACTGCTTGCCTATAAAAAATGGAGTCTCTTCAATGAAAAAAAAAACTGATTTTGATGAGGACTCTCACTTATGTGAAAAACCAAAAGAATAAAAATATAACACATAAGAGCATTTGCATTGTAGGTCCCTATTGCATGGGGACCACAAAATG
This sequence comes from Pelargonium nanum, assembly GCA_036897485.1. Lineage (NCBI taxonomy): Eukaryota > Viridiplantae > Streptophyta > Magnoliopsida > Geraniales > Geraniaceae > Pelargonium > Pelargonium nanum. The sequence goes on along the minus strand of JAYMTF010001264.1, from coordinate 3,903 downwards.
GATTTTACTTTTTGAATAAACCATCAATGTGGAGAAACTCTTCAAGGGGCTTGGCCCTCTAAACAGGTCTTGAGTTGATACTCTAAGAAATCATATAGGGACTCAAATTGAGTCCCTTTAATGTTGATGCTCTTATGGGCTCAATTTAAGTCCTTTTGACGTTGATACTCTAAGAAATCATTAAAAAAATGTTAGCATCATACATGTGGGTCATATTTTATGTCCTTGTGTATCTCATTTCTTAACCCTAGTGTTAGCATCTTTTCTAGGCCTAACCATGAGTCCATGACTACAGATACTTACTTACGATTGTATAACTAATAATCTCTAGACTCATTTTTTAGTTCTACGACTTTATCTTTAAAAAAAAATTAGAACTTCTTTTAAAGTTCTCAATCACACTTTACACTCAACTCTCATGAGTTTACATTCAATAAGACTTTGTTTTAAGACATTTTACATACCACATTTCTAAAATATTCTACTATCACTTGTAGTCAAATGTTGCTTAACCACAAGACACTCCGAGAAGATGGAACATAGAATATACTCCCTCCGTCCCAAAATGAGTGTCATGTTTTCATTTTTTGCAAAAATTAAGGATTACCAAATAATATAATGTGTTTTCAATATTACCCTCATTTTCCCCCTTACACCTCATGTGCAGTTCACATCTGTCCATGTGCAGTTCATAAGTGATAAAGGTAATAAGAGAAAAACAATAATATAATAACCTAAAAATAGAAACAAGACACTCATTTTGGGACAAAAAATTTAGACAAACTAACACTCATTTTGAGACGGAGAGAGTATAAATATAATGGATTAATACGTTATAAATGGATTAAATTTGTAGTTTATAATCTTTTAAAGAGAGTAGTTAAAAGATGGTTTATGGTGTACTTTTTTGTCATGGAAATCAAATAAGTGTTCAATCATTCATTAATCTACGAAGCTCAAATATGCTAAATATGGAAAGCTTAATGCGTTTATAATTTAAATACATGTGTACTTAGACTCGAACCCAAGTATTGGAGTAATAATCAAGACATGTTAAACTAAATAGTTGAATTAAGCGCTTTGTATTTCTTTTGAGGTATCAGATTCGAGTCTCCTTACCAACGGTATGAAGTGGGATTTGAGTTTAAATGAGAGAGCTACCCTCTGTTGTGTAGTTCAACTGATAAAAAATATATTAAAGAAATTGATCATGCAAATCATATATGCATGTTTGCACGATCCGTATCAGGTTGGGTTTGGGTGAGGGCGAGTTTGAGGACTTCTAATTTTTGGAGGTAAAAACTTCAATTTGTTTCATAAACTTTCTCATATGAACTTAGTTTCGTTACTATTTTTTTAAAAGCTAAACTTACCCCATGAACTCTTTAATATAAAATGTACTTTGACGTCAGTTCGTCCATTAAGTGGTCTAACGTAAAATTTGAATATATTAAATAATTATTTTGCCCACGTGGTGGTCCAGATATATCAAATTACCCACATGATCAGCACATGACCCGCCACATCACCAAAATAATTATTTAATATATTTTAAATTTTACATTAGACCCACCTAACGAAAAAATTAACGAAATGACATTAGAGACCAATTTGGGTTCGTATTTAAAAGTTCAAACTATTTTATGCTTTTTTTAAATCAAGTTCATATGCGGAAGTTCTGAAAACAAAATAGTGATTGCTGGTCTATAGAGCATAACTTTTTGAACTTTATAGAGCATTAGTCCAAGTTTTAGCTTAAGAACTCTTTCATTTTACAATTACATTTGAAATGTTATCAAAAATTGAGTTATCAGTTATGTAATTAACATAATCAATTTTTCAAAATTTGGGGTATTGCAAAGTTACAAAATAAAATTCAATATATTCATGTGTTTTAAGTGTACAGTATATATGACCACCTATTCATATCACATGAGGCTATATTTTAGCGGTAACAATTAGGCCTAGCCTGACTTTAGGCCCAATATTTCAAGCCCAATGAAGTATTAGCCTTGTCAACAAATATTGGCCCAATCGTAGGCCCAAGATGGGTTACATTTAGTCTGTTAGATGTTTGATGGCCCACAACGTAGCCCGTCACAGTCTTCATTAACAATTTTATTTCACTATCATTGTAAATTTGTAATTGTATTTTTTAAAAAACAAACAAACAAAAATTGAAGAAAGATTATAAATAAATAAAAATATAATAAATTGAAGAAAAAATATAAATTTAATTTTCTTTACCTACTCTAAAAGAATTTGAGAACTGACAATCAAATATGCGAGATTTTTAATATTAAATTCGTAAAAATTAGTTTTATTTGTACAACTAATTTTGGAAGATAGATTATTTTTTCATAAAATAAATATATTTTATCATATATTACAGTAAAGATGTCTCCAAATCAACTTTTGTCGAACATTTTGATGTCACACTCACAATAATTGGATAACTTTTTACTCTGAAAACACACATTAAAATTTATAATATTGAGTAGCACGTATTTAATAAGTCATGCAAATTGCTTAATAGGCTGTATGTAGTTGACATAAAAATATAAAAGAATTCATATGGACAGCATCAACCCATAAAATTTTCTCTTATAAAACCATAAAGTGATGTGTGTGTTTATGTGGACTCAATAGGATGCGTTGGGTGTTTCCTTAGCACAAACTTTGTATGGACACAGTACCTTCCTTTTTTCTTTTAGCAACAAAACGATCCTTAATTATTCCATTTATGAGCAATTAATTCGACTTCAGTCATTGCTCTATAGCAAACCTACTTGCATAAACACTGAAAAATTCAACATATCAATTAATACTAAAAAAAACTATTAAAAAAATATAGAAATATAACTAGTTATCAAGAAAAATATGCGAGGCAGAAGACGAACCATTTCTCGACTTAATTAAATGTTAATGATTTATTTGAGACTGAAAGTTGTTCGGTCCAAGCAAAACTAAACGACAAATATGACAAGTTGATAACTAGAGATTGACAAGTGTCTAATCGTAATTTCACGTTATGAAATCGTTTGAATGACATTTTTATTATTTTACTATTTCAAAGTTTTTTCATTCAGGTTTTATTAAAAAAAATTAAATATGTTTTAAAAAACGGTTTTATGGGTATCATTTTCTCATAAAAGTTGCATTCATATGTGTAGATTATGTTATTTGCCGAATAATTGACAATAAGTGTAAATTAATTACTAGCCAGCAAAATAAATTATCTATACATAGCAATGATTTGCACGTGGTTTGCTGTCTAAAATAATGATAATCACTGCAATAGTCTCTATTGTATTCAATTCACTCATTATTTTTGAAGTTTATAAACAGCTAATAATTATCGTAAAAGAAAATTATAATAGTAATTTTAGGGTAATTACTGTTAAAAAACGTGTTATAAAATAATAAAACAAGAAAACTGTGACTATTTGTCGGCATGGGTAAATAAATATTTAAAATTTTGGAATTTCTTATGCTAAGAAACTTGAAATTTAACAGACCTTCTTGCTGTATTTTAGAACTCGAAGGACCCACTTGGGTTGTACTTTTGGACTAATATTAATTAAAATAATTAAATTTCTGAATTATTTTAATGTCAAGTGGATGGAAGCCGGTGATATTATAGTTGAATATTCTTAAAATTGAATAAAAAATTATAAAATAAGTGGGGCTGAGTGAAGTCACAATAAAACATTTTAAAATCATTAAAGTAAATAAATAAATAAAATCAAGTGGAAGCAAAAATATTCAAAACATGAGAAGAAGAAGAAGAATGCATGGACTATAGATCATTCACACGGCTGGAACTGGAACATACATATTTATTAATTTTTAATATATAGTTGAAACTATATACTAATATAATTATTTATATATATATATAAT
>JAYMTF010001263.1:0-24789 GCA_036897485.1 Pelargonium nanum | reverse complement strand
CAGGAGCGATAAGCCTATATGTTGAATTGCAGTAAATTAATATAATAAATTTTAACTAACTATAAGAATTTCTAAAGTATGCCTGCCTATTGTAAAGGACCCTCCTATACTATATAGGAGTAAGGACTAGCTCATGCGAACCTAATGGCCCATACCCTTTGTTGTGTACCTAATAACAGATTGAAGAGTACAGTGGATGCTCGATGTAATCGATGATAAGAAAAAAGCGCTTATTTGCTTATCTTCTTCAATCCCTACCTAAAAATTTTTAAAAAAGGGTCTCCCTCCGAAGCTTATATAGTTTTTCTTAGAGTATAAAGTTTTTAGAATTTTCAGGTAATTAGAAACTTAAAAAGGGCTGCTGTATTACATAAGAATTTGACTTAGTTTACATTTGTTTAAGAGATGTACTTAGAAAAGTAGCTCTCAAGAAAGCTTATATAAAATAATGGAAGATATAGTTCCCAAGTTTCCAGCTAAGCATTTTCAAGGATAAACACGTACTGTTAAGTATTTAAGGATAAGTTAGATGGGAATTAAATAGAATAGTTAATTGATTCTGTACAATACTTTCGTTCTGCTTTAAACAAAATACCTTTTCTTTCCTCTTACTAATGTAATTGATTAAAAATCAAACTAACTAAACAATTCGCATTAACTTAGGAAAAAGCTTACATATTGAATAAAATTCGAAGTTTGATTAGACGCTAAAATTCTAAAGAGCATTCCCTGAAATGAGAGTCCGAGATTTTGCTAAAGAAATAAGCTTTGAAATGTAAAACTATTTTTCTTCCATCCTTGTAACCTTTTAATCTTAAAGATTACCTTTTTACTTTAATACTTACTTCCTTTTTATTACTAATCCTGCCTAATTGCTAACTAGAGTAAGAGTAATCTATATCAGATTTAGGTTCTAGCAGATATACGAGGGTAAAAACCGTATTGAATATAAAAAGATTTAAGTCTCCGGAAAAATCCGTTTATGTTATCCCTTAGGGGAATCGAACCCCTATCTTCGACTTGAAAAGACGATGTCCTAACCGCTAGACGAAAGGGACAAAAGTATTAGTAAAGAATTTTCAGATTCTATCAAGGTGACAGGATTCGAACCTATGGCTTTCTGTACCCAAAACAGATGCGCTGACCAGGCTGCGCTACACCTCGAGAGTCTCTTTCTTGCTTGTCGGCTCATCTGCTCAGAAGCGGACTTGAACCGCTGACCGAAGGATTTTCAGTCCTTTGCTCTACCAACTGAGCTATCTAAGCTTATATTCATACTCCTAATAACTCGAATTAAGTATAAATTCCTATTGTAAAAACTTTCTTCTATATAAATGATTAAAATATAAGTTTCTTTAGTATACTTAAAAGCATATTCTATAAACCTAAGCCTAAGGGAGTCATTGGTTCCAATCCAATAGTAGGTAGAGACTGCCTTCCATTTTTCTTAAATCGAGAGATTTTACTTCGAAGAAAGGATCCTGCCCAAAAGTATATAATATAACCCGAATAAAAATCAATTGAAGGCTAAAAAAATAAGCTAGATAGTTCTAATTTTATCTGAAAAAAGATAAGGAAGTAGAAGTTTTTAATATTCCGCACGGTCTGTAAAAGATAGAGTTAAAAACCTCCTGTGCTCCTAACCTTTGTTATAGGGACCCCGCTATGGATAAATCCTTCATAGAAGGTCGAGTTTAGAGTTTTTTGTTGTGCCTTTTAAGCCAATCCTTAGGATGTATGATTTAGCTAAATATAAAAAGAGTACCCTTGTTTATCTCAACTAAGACTTGCTTTCTCGATAAAATTAAATTGATAATTCTACTCTCATTGGGTTTATAAATATTCTTATTTGTAGTGCAGTATTTCCATTATAAATTTTTTGAGATGGAAGAATTCTCTTTTTTGCTTATTTGTCTAAATTAATCCTACTTCTTACTCTTAACAAAACCCTAACATAGGGGATAGCAGTCAAATTACTGACCTCTACCGAAGAAAGCTTAGGTTAAGCCAGGGTAATTTATAATTATTATATATACTAATATTGAAGTTAGCTATCATCACTTAATTATAATTGTTTTAAATGGATCGAAATCCTGTATTTTTATACAGTAAAAAACTCCTATATATGTTACTTTAAACAAATTCAAGGCCATAATTTGAACTCATTTATTTAATACAAAGACGAGAAGTAATTTTCCTTTCTACGAAGCTTCAAAATGTTTTACTAATAGTACTAGCTTTTCATTAATAACTGTAACTTTTAATTAAATCGGGGTTGGCTCCTTATTAAGCCAAGTTTTTAAATAAAGGGGTTTGTAAGTTTTTGGATTAGTAGAAGTATTTGTTATACCTTGGGAGTATATCTGCCTGAGACAAAGAATTTCTTTCAAAGCTAAGCTCTTACTTCTTTTGTTTAAACTAGGATTTTTAGTCAGTGCTTTTTCTTTCTCTTAATATTTGTAAAAAACTCCTTCTTTTTACTATTTCAGTAAGATTCCTAACAAGCAAACTACAAGGCAACTAAGCAAGAGAAACCGGCTAGAAGGCCTCCCTTACTTCCTAAAGAGCTAAAGGACAATTTTTTACTCTAAGAATTCTTTCCTTTGACCTTTTCTTCTCAGAATTTGCAGGAAAAGAGAGTTGCCAACCTACCAGTCTTAGAAAGGACACACTATCTTCACTTTGTCCAATAGTTTTTGTTTCTTTGACCGAGGCCAGATGTAATGGGGTACTGTGAGCTACTTTCTTCGACAAGTCCTATTCCTCTCAACCTAAGTCGAGAAGTGGGTGCTTGCCTTTTACTTATTGTTTTAGTAGTTTAAGAAAGATTTTTTTGGAAATTGCAACTATGCGGTTTATTGTTTAACTCAAATGAAAAGTTCCGGGATTTCTAGACCAACCCATATTATCTTTCATTTGTTATTGAGTAAGATAGAAGGTTAAATTTGTCTCTGAAGAAAGTACATCTTGATAAAGAAGAATCTTGGTTATTAGGTTAGGTTTTGCGCTATAGAAACAAATTCTGCTTTTTTTGTACCCTCTTTGATTAGCTACTTTTTATAATAGCCCCCCTTAACTCAGAAAAGAACTTCAACTCCATAACAAGTTAAACCCAGGATACTTATAGAAGGTCGAATGCCTAAATTTTTTGTATATCAAATTAAAGCCTACCGAAACAGACGTGTCCCTCTTCAAGAATTTATAGGAAATCCAGGTGTATTCTATTGAGTTAATCCACTTGAGTATGAGTATGCGCTATCAGAGTACTTCTTATTTAAAGCAACCGCAAAATACTATGGCTTATGAGGTAATATATCTGTCTTTCATTACAGGACCCGGTACAACTTACAAGCTATTACTTAATTTACTCTAGGGTCAGGGGTCTTTTAGGCTCCTTAATTGTACGAAACCGGGGAGCTAATTCTTACCCTTGCCTGGTCTGATATCCAGGACAGCTTTGGCTTGTAAAGATAAAATTTGATTTCATAAATACGGGTCCCTTTTATAAACCACTATGAAAGAGCAGGGTAAAAAGAAGATATCTCTGTTAGGTTGTATACCAGGCGTTGAAATCTCTTTAATAATTTATTAGTTGAGTCTTGATTACTGCATAATGGGGGTAACTTTGTAGAAATTCTGGTTCTAGAAAACTTCTATTAGACTAAAAAACTACCGACACAGCTTATAGAATATGGAATTCTGGTAATTGTACACCTCCCCTTTTTGTATCCTTGTATTTGGCTGTAAGGCATTTAGAATAGAGGAGGCTTTCTAGTCTCGGATTAATTTAAAAGTTTTGAATCACCGGATATTACTTTTACATTTACCTGCTTAATAAGAATTGGAATAAGCTTGACCTGGGTACAGCAAACAGACTTTAAATCTTTTAAGCGATAGTTCAAGCCAAAAGATCCTGATAAGTTATAGGTTAATACAGTACTGATAACGAAGTAGCCCTTTAGCTTTGAGGATTCTCCTTTAAATTATACTGGTAATGTATTAGATACAAGAAGGCAGTTTTTATACTTATTCGACCTCAAAGGGCTCCAGATTTTTCCTTATATTTTAAATAAAGGCAAACCCGCCCCATTTCGCCAATTAATTAAAGGGACTTTATACCCCTAATTCTTTTAGGATATTTTTATCCCCGGGATAGCCCATAGCGTACCAAATATCTGTAATTTAAATACCTAAATGCTTTAAAAACCCCAAATATCAGAGCTCTTTTCCTACCCTTTCTAGGACAATTGCCAATTAAATTTAAAAGACTAACTCAAATGTTACAAGCTTGAAAGCTTTTGACGGAAAATAGAGTACTTTTTGAACTTTCAGATCGAGGATATTAAGAAATAAAGGAAATATTGATAGCACTGGAGACTCCATTTACAATATACTCCTTGCTAAGTCCGGCAATTTCATAGGAGAAAATTCAAACAGCAAGCTTTTCACTATTACGCTTTTGTCAAATCTATCACTACAACAAGCTAAGGTCTCCCTTACACTAAAAGAAAAGTAATAATCTAATTTATTCGTTTCAGCCAATCCTTGATGTCTGAACTTTGACTCTTATTTGACTTAAAATTACTGTCAACGAAAAAGCCCGTTAAGCTATAATAGTATTCGGACCTTATACATATAAACAGCAATAATAAAAGTTATGCTATTTTTAGATTTCATAGAACGGGTCTCTCATAACCTACTGTAAGTTGAAATTGAATTGACGATAACACCTAGAAATATTGTATAATCTTTAGACATCTATAGAAGAGCTATTTACATGGTTACACAGCCGCCCCTAATTACAAAGCCCTTGGCTAAACCCTATTATATCTGAAATTACTAGCTCTTAGTATTACAGATTATCAAAAAAAAGAACTCCAGGTTGCTATAAAGCAAAGATTAATCACTCTAAAGCATCTTTTGAAATCCCTTTGAAAAAAGACATCGAATAAACTAGCCCAATCTTCTTTTTATTTAATATAATTTAAATGGTACCAAGAAATACGTATTAAATTAAAGCCCCGTGTAGCCTTAGTTATTAAGTTAAGGGGTGGTTGGCACAAGTCAGGATTACGTCGAAAGCTTTAGTGACCTACTTTGGTTCAAAGATTAGTCAAGCGTTTTAAGGAAATTCTTTTTCTTTTACTTTCATAATTATATAATACTGAGGATTTTGTAGAAAATATAGTACTTATATAAGTCCAATTTCATGACAAACGAGAGCTAGTTGCTATTGTAGGTTTTTTTCATTACTTTAACTAGGTTTGCGTATTCGCCCTTAATTATTAACAAATAACGGGGATATTCTTGGAAACTTTTCTATATCAAATTTTGAAATAATAACCAAAAGGGATTCTCTTTAGCAAGCGGAGAGTAAAAAAGTTATCGGTTATTGAATTACGCTAGTGAGTTAAACTTCTCGAGTGTTTGGAACTCGATATTCCTTGTAATGTACCCATTTACACAAGTTCCTATTGATAGTCTAGGAATTTGTAAGCTATACGGGTTTCTGGTTTAACTAATTGTACCTTCTACTTGGGCAAATAACTAAAGCATACCCTGTGATTGGAAGTGCTGATAAATTGAAGCTTTTTAGAAACAGAATTATAGGATATATCTTGAATAGAAGATCCACTCTCACAAAAAGGAGTCTACAACTCTTGAGTATCTTAAGAGAAATCCGTGGGCAATTGCTTATAGGTTAACGTGAGTATTATAATATATGACTAAACCTTGATAAAGTAGTGACCAAGACAAAGTCTTTAAACACTAAAATTCTTTTTTCTGTATTAAATTAAACAAAACAGGTCGCTTTATGAGTCCTTGAGAAGAGTTTTACAAATATAAATAAGAGTATATACTCCAAAAACACTAATGGAAGCGGCGAGGTTTAAGGATTCCTTCACTTTTAAAAAGTGCTGAAGAGAGGTATTTGTAACAAGTTCAGGCAGTTATGCTTATAGCCCGAAAATACCAGATAGAGATTTTACAAGGAAAGGGTAGAGTAAAACAGCAGAAAAATATAGAAAAGTAGAATCATACATAGGAGGTTATTAATTCACGATATAGGCTTTTAAAACTGTCATAGAAAAGCTTGAGTTAAGTATAATGCCCTTAAATCTTAATAGGGCCTTTCCTAAAACGGAAACGGGGTTTTCCCTTTCTGCTCATAGGATATAGAATAAGGTTTGTGCTTCTCATCTTTGTTAGATCTTAGAAGGTAGAATCCAAAAAGAAAAGAGGTAGTATGTATCTACTTAAAGTCCTTTGCCGCTATTAGGAAGTCTATCTTATTTAATTAGAGTTGTCCTTTTCGATAGTAAAAGACCCCTTATTACATAGAATTTTGTTAGAAATGCCTTAGGTATTACTCAAATTACAACTACTTTTTGAATTGAAGAGAGGAACGTTTCTGGAAAGACCGGGAATATTGGTAGATGTTAGACAGTTCAAGTAATAAGCGAGTAGAGTCCTGTAGAGTTTTGAGTTGACCCCTTAGTATATGTACCTAATGTAGCTTATGAATCTAGGTATTTTCCAATTGGGAACAAGTCCTTTTGTATTGTATCCCCCGAGACACATTAAGCGGGTTTGGGCGTTTAGAAGTCAGTAGCATTTGTGTAGGTTCAAACCATGCTCCTAAACTAGAACGAATACCTATATTCAACCGTTATTTATATAGAAGAACTTTACTAACTGAATAAATATCACTTGTTATGTTGATACTTGTGATACACTTTTATATCGTGGGGATACACGTGCACGGGTTTAACAAGGGAAAAGGAATTCTAAATGTTTATTTATAGAATCCAATAACCAAGTAAGCTTAAAAATTGAACACGAGATTACACTTACATTAGGATATGAGATACAAATATCTCTTTAGGACTCCTTATCTAAGTAGATACGTTTCTTTTCTTAAGTTGTATAATTTACTCCTTGCTAAAATTAAGAGAATAGTCCATTCCAAAGCCAATAAATAGAGCTCGAGTTAACTGTTTTTATTACTAGAATCTTATTGAAGTAAATAGTTCTCTTTAATTAAGTTAATTAAGGCTCTTCCATTAAGTGCTTGTATACCCAGGCTTCTCCTTTTTTTATCCTTAAAGTTTATTACTCAAACTAAGTTGGTATTTTAGACAAGCTAAGTTACTAAAAAGAATACAAATTTTACTTTAGATCTGCTTTCTATTTATGAGATATAGGGAGTTACATACTATTCTCCATCTGTTTATGTAAACAAAAGATATAAAGCTAGCTATAAAAACCTTTCAGAAATTTTATTGGAAAAAGCCTCTCACTTGATTGACCTTAGCATAATATATTGAGACCTAAAAAGCATTTTTATAGAAAAAAATCCATAATGTGTTTATTTTCGTCATTCATTAAAGTAATTCGAGTAAGGAAAACTGGCAGAGGCGTGTTTATATCCTCGTTTTCTATTCGGATTTTTGCAAGTAAAGCGTAACATAGTAGTATAAGTTCAAAGTGAATTATTAGATTCCGAGAGTATCAGTTTAAGAGTCCGCTAAAAGGTAAATCCCTTTATTATTTGAATTATGCTTCTTAATTTAAATTCGGTAGTACAAATGTAAATAAATTACGAGTGTTTCTTTATTCTAGGGACAAGATCTTAAAGTTAAGGGTAGACCGCTAATCTGAAAAGTTTAATTAGTTAAAAAGCTGTTAGGTAAGTTACTATGTACAAATAAAAATTATTAAGTTTCAGGCAACTAGATCCCCTTAAAAGTAAAACCTTACTTTACTTCTTGAAGAAGGTTTGGACCTTCGCTTTGTCATTAATTAGCCGAATTCCGCGTATAAATGAGGTTTCTTTTATCTAAATAGGCGTAGATGGACCCTCTTTCCACTTCTCTCTCAACTAGGTGCGTAAACTATATTCCTATAAGCTATTTATAACAACGAAATCTAAGAGAATAGAAGGTTACTCTAAAAATTTTATAGATAAATTTGTGCCTCATTTATACCACATATAGATTTTATAGGTATCTCCGTACCTTTCGTACGTAAATTAATTGAGATTTTTACTTATTTCTGAACGCGTAAAGAAAAATTACTTGTTTTGCAAAGTTCCTACCTTGAGTTATCAAAAAGTTACATACTTGTATAACCGGAAACGCAAGAGATCGAGAATCATAGTCAGTAAATGTACAATAATAAAGTAATGTTATTACGTGTTCAGTTATTGGTGCGCTCTCGTAAGAATTGTTGATATCAGAAAAAGTTCTAATAACCTTCTTAATTTGCACCCCTTGGAATGCTTCTTATAAGAGTTTACCTGTCCCTATGTTTTGAACCCCGCTTACGGTACTCATGGATTTCACTGGATGGATATAGCTTAGCTCTAAGAGAGGAAGACCCGTATAAATAAAGAGTATGTACTAAAGAACTCCAAGTTTTTACCCCAATCCATTCTGCTTATGTACAATTATTTTCTTACTCTCAAGTAAACCTTAGTTCCTTTAGGATTTAAAATATCCCTTAAGTTTACACAATAGCCTATAGATAGGATAACTACTAATAAAACTCTTAGACAAAGTACAGTAAACTAAAAATATAGCATAAAATATTTAGCATGTTTTCATGAAAACTAAGTCACTTCTTGGGATTTAGGATAGGACGAATGCCAGCGGTTCGAATACGGATTATAATCCGCCCTTATAGGAGTTTTCTTAATTATTCAAAAACTTGAATTTATATTGCTCTGCATTAACACCTGCAAGAATCTTTCTTGGGCAAGGTGGTTGTCGGTTTTATTTATCTTTATCTGGCTGCATTGTATCAATATGGATTAAAGAATCCTAAAACCAGGGATGAATAAGATCCCTTTTTTACCAATATTAAATATTAAGGATCTCGTAGGCTTCTTTGTTTTGTCATAACAGTGTTTATCGCCAGTAACTATAAAAGGTGTCTTTTCGTGATCAGGATATAGAGTCCTACGGAATGTAATGGTTGCTACGGAACAACGCTAAAGTACTAAAAAAAAGAGGGTAGTTCCTGGATTCGGATCAATTAAATGGGAATAGGTACGCAGGATAATTAGGGATTTAGAAAGCTCAGTAAGATGTATACTATGTATCTGTAAGTACCTGAGTGAATGTACACTCTTTATTTAGTAAGCTTACCAAGAACTAGGGAATTTGTACTTTATAGATTTAACCAAGTTTAAGAAAATCACTTAGATAGGAATCATGTATGGCAATTAAGTTATACATAATGGAGGAATGGCTGAGTGGTTTAAGGCATTGGTTTGCTAAATCAACATACGGGGTCAACCTTGTATCGTGGGTTCGAATCCCATTTCCTCCTAGTATACCACGGTTCTATTAGTTTCTTTTTTACTTGATGAGAATTCATTTGAATATTATCGTGTTTGTCCTGTTTTTAAGCCTTCCATCTCCTTCACTACTTACTAAACTGTCTACATTAGGCTTTAAGATTTTTAGTAATGAAATCGAGAATCTGGTTGTATGTGATCCATTACATATTAAAAAAATTGTATTAGAATCATGTAAGGGTTCAACTTGAAAATTTACTGGAATTGCGCAAATGTTATCGTTAGTGCTTTTCCTATTCTTGTGTAAATATTAATTTAAAGTTTTGATTAGGGCAGGTGCGAGATAAAAGTACATTAATTATTAAGGTAATCATACTAGATACTAGTCTTTCCGCACTCGAGTGAACCCTTTATAGAGAACTACTATTTATGATACCACCTGGTTAGGAGAATAAATAAGAAAGAAGAAGCTGCTTCTTATCTTATACGGGTCTCCCAGTTGTTTAGCCGCCTTATTAAATTCCCCAGAAATTCTAAAGTCAAGGAAAAGCGAATTTAGGGGTTAGTACAGTATTGATTGACGAGAGTTGTCATTTGGACTCTAAACCCTTTAATAGGAAACAGGTTTTATCGAGGGATAAATACGGATTCTTTTGGTTCTTCAGTGTATCAAAAGTGGAATTAGCTAACAACCCGTAATCTAAATTTTGATATGATAAAGGTTATTGTGATATCCCCGCTCTTTCTTACGAGACACTTGATTTGATGGTAAGACCGGGCTCCCTTGCTCGGACATGTCGCTGGTTCAAGTCTGCTCGTAATTAGAAGTTAATAGCTCTGAAAGCATGTTTGTTAACTCTCCTTTTGCTCCTTGCCTGAAAGTTAGTTTAATCTCAAGTCATTGGTTGAAGTTGGAGATCTTGACTCTTCTTGATCATGGTTTTCTTGTCTTTTGAGAACATCCCAGGTTGATAGCCTAAGATCCGGGTGTTTGTCTTCAAGTCCCATAGTTTTTTTCTAGTTTTTATTGTCTTTAGTCTCTTTCGTCAATAGTAAGCCGAAGTTTAGAGCGCAGAAGTCAAGAGAGGTCTGCTTTTTTTCTTAATGGCAGTGAAAAGGAGTCTTCTGAAAAGAGAAAGAGTCTTACGAGAGACTCAAAGGATTCGGGTTCCTTCTAATTCATTGTCTCGGAAATAAGGTTTATCAAACTAAACAAAGGTTACCCCCTTTTAGTACTTTGCCAAATTTTGACGTTTCATTGTGCGGAACGCAGATTGGATCTGCTACTTTTGGAGGATTTCACATAAATTTATTAATGACTTTCCGACCAAATCAATGCATATTGTGAAGTATTTTTAAGTTAAGAAAGCTCCTAAAACTATGTTCTAAATAAATTAAGTACACAAACGCGAGAAGTACGATATCCTTTGATTAATAAGGTTTTAGAATCTATTGGTTCAAATCAAATGGTAGGTAACTCTTGTTTGATTGATTTGATTCAGAACAGCAGGAATTCAATAAAACGGGCATTACTTTTCCTTAGTAAAGCAGAAACCCTTTTACAATGCACTCAAAAAAGGCTGTAAAATCACTTTTTAAATATACCCTTCTCATTTGTACACACTAGGTTCTAATATATATTGAGGTAATTCTAGTAGCCCCCTATAGACCTAACATCTCCGAGTTCCTTTATAACGGAAGGCTGCAAGCCATTCGCGAAAAAGGGGCAACAATTTACTAAATCCTAATGAGGTCAAAGCTAAAGAAGAATAGGAGCCCAGTTTAAGACTAGTTTACTAATTTGTAGAAACGTTAATGTACGTTACCTGGGTCCATACTGTAGCCTAAGTGCAAAAAGATAGTACATGTCTTGTTATGAAAAACTTGAGGGGCAAGGGAACGGAAAAACTTCTGATTCGTACGGAGGATAGAATGCAATAGATTTGAAAAAGGATAAAAACAAGAAGAAAAACAAGAAAAAGAAGAATAAACGCTTTCATGAGAACCGTATATCCGCTGACCTTAACAATTAAGCGTCGGGTACTTAAAGACCCCCGGTTTACTAGACTTTTGAACCTTTGCATGACGATCAAAGTAACCCTTGTTCTACCACTCTCACTCCACGGAAAATAACTGCTTACTTTAAAAACTACATTGCAGAATATACAAGAAGATCTAATATATATATTATAATACTATTTCTATTTAAGTAATTAAAATGCTAGCTTTTGCTACAATGTATAACAAAAACTTGACTCGTATGCGCTTCCTTTAATGACAACCCTTCCTTCTCTTGGTTTTTGCCTTCTAACTAAAAAGCTATACCAAAGTGTAGAAGTCGCCCTATTCCTAATGAGTTTCAGCTTAAGGACTATCTGCAACTAAATTCTTTAGAACTCCTTTCGACTAAAAAGAAGTAACTGACTAAGTAACGATATTTATTTTCATTGGCACTAAACAGTCTATAAAGGGAGTAGTCCTCATCATTTTCCTGTTTGTAGTTCTTGATTTGCCTATATCTTTTAAGAAGTGGTTTAGTGAACAATTGAACCTTGGAGTAAACACCCTATCCTATACTACACTCAGGGGGCTCCTTTATATTTTTTGAATGGCTACTCCTGAATTTTAAACGGATCCGACTGCGTTTAGGTAATACGTCTTTTGCTCTTTCTCACTAGGACATAAATTTGGTGTTTCTAGATATAAGCTTTGTAAGCCGCCGATCTCTAGATTTCTTCTGATATTTTTACTATCTTTCCATTTCCTCAAATGAGGTATACCACTTCAAAGTATATCTAAATTGCTATAACAATGACGGTTCAACTTGTGTTATGTTCGGCATGTAAAAGGAATACAAGAGCATACCCCCTTATTAATTCTATTGTAAAACACGCTTAAAATATTTTGGGGGTAAGAACAGAAATAAAGAGGTACGCCTCGACTCCTAATGGAGAGTCAGATATTTGTTACTAATAATTTATAGTAAAGGGCCTCTCTCTTACACCAGGAGACACACGGAATTCTATAAAAATGTGTCAACTTCACTCATGTACTAAATTAATGGAAGTTTCCTGGTTAGTGTTTTTCCTCTTTGTTTTTTGCTAAGTGTCCATTGTCAATTCTTTAAATGCGGAGTAGATAACAAATAAAGTCTATAAAGAATCCTTATTATAATTATAGATGGCTACCACTTAAAAAATTATGAGGGCTCCTCAAATTTCATAAAAAAGGAAGTAATAAGTCGCTTTGTGTTTAGGACGAATGCCGATGGTTCAAAACCACTTTACTGTGTATTTACAAGTCTTATTTTGCGTATTCATTCCCCGAATCTATTATGCCAGTTATAGCCAGTCCGATAGAGCGGATTTCCTTAGGAGAGCTCTACTGTAAATGGTTAAAAATTCCTTATTGCATTTATAGGAAGCATAAAATATTCAGAATTCAAAAGGGTCCGCCTGGGGAAAGTCTGGAAATGAGAAATCACATATAAGTATATATATTTATAAAAGATATGGACTCAAATGGTCAAAAACTATTGAATCGCGAGTTCCTTGTCTTTAGGTTAGAAACAGGAAATCGGATACTATGATATCAGTATAATTATCTCATAATAAATAAAAAAGGAGCGATGTTACACGTTCTCGTACTCAGTTTTTGTTTGTTTCCACTTCGTAGATTCACCTTTGTCTTCTCTATAGGTGCTTTTTCTAAATTGGTAGAGGAATTAAGTTTCTAGATTGAATTCAAAGGATATCTCATTTGAGCCCCAATTTCAAAAATCTCCTTACCCAGTAAAGCAGAAGCTTCTTTGCTACAGCTACCTTACAACCTCTATTAGTCGTGTCCTTAAGGATGCCCCAAAGAAAAGATTTAGTTTAAAATCCATGCATTGAAGTTCGCCAACTGCAGTTTAATTAGTTTAAAAATAACTTATAGCTCTGTTCTAAAATAGAATAGGAATTTTTATATTACATCAGACCTTAGAGTTTAGTTAACAATTGAAAGCAACTCAATAATAATATTACGGTCGTTGTTTGTTATAACAGAAAAGACTTTTACAGGAAAGCCTAGACAGTCCTGATAACTAGAGCTATACGTAGTTAACTAGCCTGTTGTAAGTTCAAAACCTACCTAGTGAGTTTTCACCTGATTTAAAAATCAAGGCTTATACAATAAAATTTAGAAAGGTTCCCTTGGCTTCCAAAATTAGAATCTAAAAAAGATATAATTGAAAGCAGGATGCGTCAAGGAACATACCCAACTACTCCTTAGTAAGACACTAAACATTAGTTTAATAAAATAGACTCCCTATAGCTTAAAATTTAACATGTCTTAATGGGCCCTTTATTAAAAAAGTTATACTAACTACAAAAGTCATTCCCTTTCTCCTTTCAAACCACAAAGGATCTTAGCTCTTAAAATTACTTTTAAAACTTTATCGGACTTAATACTTTAACCAAGTACAGCTTTATTTCGTGTCACATACACCGATATCCGCGGGAAATGGGCTGAGTACATGAAGTGCATATAAGTAGAAAAAGAAGATTCGAACTTTTTTCTGAGTAATTTAGTATTAGTTAGTCGCCAGATTAGGTTATAAGGTTTATTGTGTTATTGAATTAGTTCTCACTTTTTAGACTTAATTAACTATATATGAAGGCTCCATACCTTAATAAGGTAAGTCGAATTCTATAGTATAGTTGGTCTATCCGGATTTATAGTAAGAAGTTAAGGATTAGAGTTTGTTTGTACTAGATCCCTAGAAAGGGCTTAACCTTTCATTATATACTTATTTTTGATCGGGTAAATACCGGGAAATAACTATTTCTGCTAACATTTATAGCGTACCTCAAAACAAATCAAAAACTATTAGAACTTTCTATTTAAGCAAGCTTCTTAATTTTCATAGTGAGAGATATGTGAGACTTACCCATAATAATGACAAAATCTTATAGTTCTCTAAAATACCATATTCTTCGTTTTTGGAATTAACTGTGTTTTTATTGTCCTATCTAGCCTTTAGCCGAAACTCTAAAATAAGTATTTGCGTGATTTCAAAGAAGTCTTTTACTTATCAAAACCCCGTTAGATATGTCCTATATTAGCTTTGCTAGAGGAATGTTTTACTGAATTAGAGGGTCCTACAATGCTTTGACGTGCTATTTTATTAACAATATTTGATGTTTTGATTACTAACTAAGAAATAATAAACCTTCTTGAAGGAAACCCAGAGTAGCCACTATATAGTATCTAGGCCGCTCAGGAACTAGAGACCCTAGTTGACCTATAAGAACACCTGTGAACGGATCCACTTTTTTTGGTGTCTTTTCCTGAAAGCAAGTATAAAAGCTTTGGAAATTTAGGTATTGACACTTTCCTAGAATATCCGTATTATCTTTTTATCTTTTACGAAAAACTTTTCCTAAAACTAGTAGTTTTCGCGGGTTTTAGTTAATCCTTTGAAAAGTTTCCTTTCCATTTTTTATACTTAATATAATATAATAGAGTCTTGGGTTGCTCTTTATAGTTTAGAAAGTTAGGAATTTTTATTAGTAGATATTAGTATTAGTGAGTAAACCCTATTTGTTCTAGTAGAACCCTACCGGTATTATAGGCACTGAATCGCAACCTCTTAATACTTTTTAATATAGAGAAAGAAATCCTTTTTTTAATAATACTATTTTAATTAGAAATGAAAACTTTTATCGGAATACTCTTAGGCTGTTTTGCCTTCCCTGAATTTACATATAGAGGCATTCTACTTAAGTCCTTTTTATTGCTTGGACTAATGAGGAACACGGAATCTCTAATTAGTACTAGCATATCTTTCTTACCCTCTCTAAAAAGTTACTTGCTTAAAAACCCCTAATCCTAAGCTTGACTACTTCTAAAAGTTTAGTATGGAGAACCCCTTTTGTAAATTCTTTGGAAAATTCCGACCTTTTGTTGGTAATCAGTAACATAAGCCAAGCTAGATAAGAGTAAGGACTAATTATTCCTAGCCTAGGGAAGGTTGAAGTGTGCAGTTCAATGAAAAACTTATATAAGTGTTCTATCATATTCAATTAAACAGCAGAAATTACCTTTTTTAGATGTCCAAGACTTATATCTTTTTATTACTTTCCGAAGCTTAAAAATGCGTAGCATAGAGAGCTGTTATATATACGTAGGTCTTTTACTGGTGTATAAGTTTTTAAACCCTCAAGCCAAAGTCTTTTTGTATCGTTGTTCTAACCAATCTCCGAGCCGTTCATAAGAGCCCTTCCAGATAAAAAAGATACCTCCTATAAGGTATTTGTACAAGCAAAATTCTTGGTTGTATTTTTGAGTTAGGGGAATAAACCAAACGCTGCCAGTAAGGTTTATTTTGTCACGGACTTGTACTACCATCGAGCTTCGTCTGAAGTGTTTTTGTTTATTTTATAAATTGGCAAATAAGAACTACTTAAGAAAAATACGTAACCTTTTTTTTTTTTTATGTGCAATCTTAAACTTTATATTAAAAAACTAGCTAAACCTTTTCTAAACTACTGTAGGGATTGTATGCGTACTTATTTGTGCTGCTAAGGAGACAAGGATCCCCATTTAAAAGGGGAAATAACTATCTGTATTTTACTCTGGATACGCGGGAAATGCTTTTGTAGGGTTTGTCCTACAGTTGAAATTACTGTTTTTCGTAGCAGCGAATTCCTAATTTTTTATTAAAGGAACCTGTAAAATCTTTACAAGATCCCGTTCTAGCTGGGAACCCCAAGGTTATAATTTTCCTTTTTGCTGGATCAGCAGCTTAGTTACCACAAAACATTAGTTGTAAATGTAAATACTCATTACTTCTTCTTTACAATATTAAATCTACTTTTTATTTCTTGTGTTATATTCTATAGATCCTGCTAAATAACCTCTATACTCACACCATTTAATTTGGTTTGCCCCAAAAAGCTAGAGCCCCTTTCAACTACACTCTAATGAGTAACTGATCGATTTCCGGACTAGTAAGTATTATAAATCGAGTTCTCTTTTGTTCGCGTAGCTTTTATAGAAATGAAATAAATGTCCAGGAAGAATGGATAGGAGCCCTCCTACCTTAAAGCTAAAGCTAGACCTTTATATGTTCCTTAGGAAAAGTTAACTCTTCTAGTACTAGTAGTCAAGCAAAAACAAGTAAAAGGGGTCGGGTAAATCCGCTTTGCGTAATTTAAAGGCGTAGTAATTTCATATTTAAGAAGCTCTGGGGCAAGAATTCTTACTTACGGGTTCAAGTTACTATAAAACGGAGTCCTCAGTCCAATTAGGGTTTTCTTAATAGATTTTAATTATTTACTTTGCAGTTAGGGGTTTATTGAACGGGCTCCTACCCTGCTAAATTTTTCTCGTTTATGCTATTAGGAGGCGTATACTTTTCAGAAAAAGACGCTGAGCTTAGTTGCTTAATTGTAAAGTGCCTATCAAAAGTAAAAAAGAGGTCTCGTAGTTAACAAATTACTAGTATATAGAACCTCAAAAGTCTTTATAAAGCAAAGTTAAGGGTCTCGGTACTAACCCTGTAAGATAAGGATTCTCCTAAAGTTTCCTTGTAAAAGCTCGCTTTTCCATAAATTAAACAAAGTCCCGAGCCTGCAAACTGAATTTAATAAAAGAATGCATGTCAATAGCTACAACTACCAATTTTAAACAGTTCTAGGGCCTTCTACGAGAGCTAAAACGCGAGTTTATAAGGTCTTGTGTATGATTTTTTATACATTTCAAGAATTTCCTGTAAAAGTATTTACACTAATTCAAAAGGGAATTAGTTTTGTTACAGTATTCCGCACTCTACAGAAAAGGTTCCTTATCTAAATGTTTTTTTACAAAAGTGCAGTACCTTAATTGTGTACTTTAGACCCAAACCCTAGTTATACCTTACAATCAATTGCAAAACTAGCTACCCTAGACTAATTTCCCCAACCGCCCTTATAATAAAATAGTAAAAGGCACTGCATAGGGAATTTCAGCGTACAGCTTTTCTTCCTAGCAAGGGCCCGTTGGCAACCCGTCTAAATAAATCAAAAGAAAAAATCACGTTAGAGAGATAATCCAGTTTAGTGTAATTATAATTAAGGATCTGGTTCAAGCCTATTCCAAGGTTTCGGAAACTTATAAATAAAGTTAAATAGAGAACCCAGCTTAAATGTTATTTTATCTACGTAATTATAATATAGAGTTATACACCAACCTCGTCAAAGTATCAGAGGATCCCATCCCATATTAGTAAGTCAATGCATATAGCCTGCTCAATTACTAAAGAGTACAAGCTACCTCTTGTTATTATAACTCAAATTGTGCTCTTAAATCTCACTGAAAAAGAATCTTCAACACTACAGCACACAACCGAGGAAAAGGATAAGAGTTTGCGTTCTCCAGACTACTCTGATCTGAATATTAATCTCTAAACTAGTTATACCAAGAATTAGGTATATTATCATAGAAAAGCTTTATCGACAGCTTGTTGATGTTTAGAAAGTCTCAGGTTTGAAGGTAAGAAAGTGAAAACAATAATGGGTCTAGTCCTCATATTCTGCTTGCTTTATAGTTAATGGAATAGAAGTAAGAAATCCTAATCTAGCTTTATCTATAAAAGGGGAAGCGGTTTTTCTATAAGTTTTCGGGGATTTTAAAAAAGGGTATGATTTTTTTAGTTGCTGTTTTGTATCCTATATTTTAGGAATATGTACTTAAAAAAATCCAAGGGGAAAGTAAGTCTACGGAAAAGTAAGTCCTAACAAATCCTGAATACCTGAATACGAGAATTCTTAAGGAAAGGCTTAACAAACGGAAGGGTTTTCTTGATGTTAGTTTTCTAAAAAGGAGGAGATTCTAAAACATATGATAATAGACTCCAAGGACCCCTTATATAAAAAAACCAGTTTACTGGGTAGACCAATTCGTGTTTTAGGGCACGTAAATGATCCTACAATCGTTTCTGATATTGTTGGAATATCTATAGTTTATTCCGGAATTTATTAGTTAAAGCAGCTATGTAGCTATTAAGAAAAGGAGTTGCTTGTTCCTTTGTTCTCTTGTTTCCAATTCCTAGAGTAGCCTTATAAGAGAACTCTAATCTAACTAAGCAAGCAAAGGGATTTAGAAAAAGTGTAGGAGATATGTAAAAAGTTCTAAATCTCGGCTATTCCTATCTATTTCCTATTTCAGGGTTATGTTATAGTTTAAAGTCTAAATAGGCCTAAAGGAGGGGGATTGAAACGCCAAATTTTGGGTTTCTTATTCTTATAAGGTAAAAAGGACTTACTCTTATACTTATAAGGTTTCCCTCCTCTTTGTTGATAAGAACAAGCAAGGCAAGAGGGATATACCTTACTAAGAATATAACTACTATCACCCTAAACTCTGTATTACCTATCTAGTATCTATACAATCTAATACTTTTACTCTAATACTAACTAGTAAAATACCTATTCTATATCCTATATCTAAGTAGTATATACCCATGTAAGACTATAGAATACATAAATACAATATTATAGATTACTAATAAATTTAGGCTATAAGAGGAAATTGCTTTTGGTTAATTCAGTATCAATATTCAGATATTCTCTTGCTTACTTAGTATATGACTCTAATATTTATTGTCAAAACCGGGGGATTTTTTAAGAATCCCTAAGTAAGAAACAAGATTAAAAAAGCATTCCGCATAAATTTTACGTACAATAGGGGTCCCTGCCTCGTATGAAGTTACTCTAATTTCAGCAATACTTGGCTGCTACTAGGAAAGCAGCTAACTTATTTGCAATCTCATCACTCAAGCCATAGATCTAAGAAAAAAGAGTCTTGCTTTTACATAACAAAAGAGCTTCCCCCCAGTTTGTTAGGCAATGCTACAAGCACTTTAGACTATAGGAAATTTAGAAGGGTTACTCCTATCCAAATAATATATACTGGAATTAGGATCTCCGAGATTCTCCTTTCTATATACTTTATAGGGTCCCTCTTAGCAAAAACCAGAGACTTGCTGCTGCCTTATTAAGAAGCTTAATAAATATTTATATATAAACCTCTCGTACATTGGTGTGCTCCGCTTTAGATATAAGCTTCAGCGGTGCCAATATTAGTGGAATTTAAACTTTCAAATAAACAGTCTTAGATTAATGCTGGAATCCCCTTGGACCAAAGACTTACTTTGATATTCAGAACACCTTCTAGGTAAACTTTTCGATTTAGCTTGTCTTGAGTCAAGTGAAGGACTATATAATTTAACTTACATAGAATAGAAAGTAAGGGGCAAATTCCTTGACCACTGAGTAGCCGTTTACAGGTTCCGCTCAAGCCATTAGATATCTACAGCAGTACTTGTTAACTAGAGTCTCACATATGCTTTTCTTGCTTTCGCAGGAACACCTTCCAAATGGGTTCAATTTTGTATTCCATAGCATACATAGTCTGTTACCCATTATGTAATATCCCCCTTTGATCACAGGTTTATCCGGTATAGTTTTTGCTTTAGATGAAAAGAACTAAACAAGGATTTGGAAGCCCATAAAAACCCAACTAACTTAAGACTCTCTAGCTTTCTTCTTTTTTTTCATTCAGGGTACCCTTAACTTTGATATAAATATGGCCAATTACTTTTTATAGAAATTCTTCTGGGTTTGCTTGCTAAGGAATAAAAATCCTTACTAGCATTTGTGATTGAACAGGAGTTACTATTTAAGAGGAAGCCTTTGCTATAGGATATACTGCTTTTCTCACTTCAAGGTCTAAGACTGGAAATCCGGATCTAGTTATTTTTGTATTCAAAGCGACTCCTGCCGGGTTTTCCGATAGGAAGTTTTTTGTAACTGTAAGGGCGCTTCTTGGACTGGGAGCATACCCCGTAAAAGGAGTGCGGATAGGAAATCAATACAGCAAAGTAACCCATTATTATGACTTAGTGAACTACCATAGACAGAGCTTGTAGATTAGAATGCAAGAGAAGTTTCCTTAAAAATTAGGGTATATATAATACCGGAATTAAGGCAATTTTGTGGAACTGACGAGTTTATAGTAATCTTTTTTCAAAGTCGTTCTTGTTCTTTTAGTAGAGCAAAAGGGTCCGCAACTGTTTCGCTAAATTATTTGACCTGTGCCTATTCTTAATAAGGAGACATAAGTATTCAACAACTTGAGTAGAAAGCACCTGCTTAGGTAAACAATAAGGACTACGCCTTTATTACAGGACCGTAACCGTAGTACCAGAATCCGAAAAACAAAAGGCCATCTATTACTTAAAAGTCCCTTGATTGTTGAGTATAAATACAATGCACAATGATAGGAACTCCTCCTAATTGTTAAAGTTTGTGTTCTTTCTGCACGGATTCCTTTTATTTTGTCAAGCTTTTTTGTTTAGAGGGCTCTTGGGGAATTCTATATACAGAACGAGGTTCTTTCCGTTGTTGTAGTAAAATACATTTTGACATTGATTTCTCTCTATGGGATTTTAGGTTCAATTCTTCGGAGTATACTAAAAGTAAGGTAAAAGAAAGATTTGTCGAAAAATAGAATATAATATGAATTTGTCAACTGGCCAGGTATACTAACTAAGGATCGTCTATTAAAAAGCTAAGTTCCATACTTCCATACATTGCAAGGGGTATCCCTAGTGGATTAGAACCGACGGCATTCTATAACTTAATGGGCTCCACTTTAGTAGCTTCTCTTTTAAAGAAATCCGGAATCTTGCTAATTGTATAAAGAAAAACTTTTATATCTAAAACTCGAGTCTTAGGAATCTAGGGGGGCTTGTGAATAAATCAACTTTCGGGGCAAACCCTTATAAAAAGGGACCTGGTCAGGTGCTTTTTTGGTCTTACTTAGTCATAATGGGAATCCGCTTGTCTCTATCCTTATGGAAATTCGGGTATATGACTTGTAAATAAGGTTTCGTAATAAAGACTACTTAGTAACTTAGTATAAGGAACCCAAGAGGCTTTCATTATCCGAGGAAGTGTCAGGCTCTAATTCACAATTAAGAATAATGAACAATTCTTAGGAGTCCTTCTTGTAAAAAACTAGACTAGCTTCCATAGAATTAATTGAAAAGGTAGATAGTGAACAAAAAAGAAAGCTAAATAGGAAAGAGCCCTTATAAGGAATAAGCCCGGGTTGCACACTCTTACGGATTTCTTCAAATGGATATTGACAGCTAAACAAGGAGAAATTGAATAGAAATACCCGCATTATGAGAAGGAGCCTGAAAAGTCTAGATCAAGAATAACAAGCATATACTTTACCCGTCACTTAGTAAAGTAAATTCTACCTCGAGGGTAGATTCTAACTTAAACTTAAATGCAGGTAGAAAAAGAAAGAAACCTTTGCGGAATTTGGGGAATAGTGAAATCCTTTCTTTGTCTAAGATTAAGAGACTTAGTTGTTACTGATTTTTAGGAAGCAAAAATATTTTAAGTACTAGCTAGAACAAAGCTTTTGAACCCTTGGCTGTTAATCCCCATATAATAAGCCTTTTGCCCAGGTTTTTCTTGTATAACTAACCATAAAATTGTTATGATAATAAAAAGTCTTGCAGATATTCCGACACGACAACCAACTTGAGTTGAGGAGAGTTAGAGCCCCTTTCCCGGTGCTGAAATACCCATAACCTAATACCAGAAGTACACCGGTTTCATTCCTAATCTCCCCGGTAATTCTATACTGGTTATAAATTATGTACGCTTTTTTCTTTATCGTTTTAATTGATCTAACGAGTACCTAAAGTTTTCTGGTTGAATGGTTAAGTCGCTTTTAGGCAGTTTTCAAAAGACGAGACATAAATTAAGATTTCGCCACCGGTATTAAAGTTATAAAAAATAAGGGCTCTAGAAACTAAACCAAGAAGTCCTTTTATGTTTTATGTACGAAAGGTGAACACAAGGATACTTAGTAAACTGGACCTTTAGGGATGCCTCACCTATCTAGGGGCAAGTGCGATTCGAATATCTATAACCTTCTAGCGCTCGACAACTTGTTGAAAAAAGGGGCTCAACATAAAGCAGGCAGGTTGAACTACAGAAAACAAGAGCAAAAAGTCCTTAAAAAGGCAACCTACACCTTACTGATATTCTATCATATATTTATACCAAGTCGAAAACTCGGGTATATTACCTAATAAATCTCTGTGAGGGAACAACTTATCTAATTTATATGGTAAATCATACTATTGTGCGCAGCCCCAAGTTCCTTTTTATTACAAACCCTTTGTTGTATTGTTGTTAGCTATACATATTTCTATTTTTATTCCTAGTTAGAAAGGTAGCAGTTCTCATATCCCGAGAATTTCTAGTAAAAAAGGAATCCTATCAAGACTATACTAGCTAAATTAAATTAAATTACACTTAAAACTGTGTCTTAATCGAAGTTAACCTCGTAATAAGTAAAGGTCTAAGTAACAGATTAGTCTAATAATTTACTAAACTTTGAATCCTTCGCCGAATGCTCTACCTGAAAAAAACACAATATATTAAGGTATCAATATATGAGTTTTTGTCTGCTATTGATATGATATGCTTTATTTAAGGGCAGGTTTCAATTTCCGAATATTAGTATAATTGAATTAATTGTATTTGCACTATTATAACACTCTTCTAATTAGATATTGCTTCATCAGAGTCAAGGTGCGATATATACGAGAGATACTTTATATGCTACCTTTACATACTTTTAACTCATTGTCTAAATACTCCTTTATTAAATATAGAATCGGGTCCATAAAATATTTAATTACTAGTAATTCATAAAAGAGAAGGTACTTGAAAAAAACTATATTCTAAATCGAAACAAGTTTTTTTGCTTTACTTTGATCCTCTGTGAATATAAAGGGTTGCGTGTCTATAGAACTATTCTAATTTTTACTAGCCAGTTTACCTATTATAGAGCCCACTAGGAGAGCGTGCATGTTAGAAGGTCTTCCTACTTTTAGTCATTTCTTTGGTTATTTCTATAAATCCTATTTTCGAGTTTAGTATAAGGGAATCCTTAAAAGCCCAACCAGAGCACAAGCCCGCTAAATGAGAGACTATAAATTAAGTGACGTACTGCATTTGTATTTATTTCTATTAGTGTACCATAAAGAAACCCTTAGTAGAATGTATAGATTACCTTTTTGCTTACTTAAGAAGGCAAAAACGAGATTCATTTTCAATTAAAATTCTAGCTTACCTTACCCATTGCTTTATAACGCAACTTCTTTAGTTAGAAGGAAGGGGTTTCTCGTATTGAGTTTCGAAACTTCTTTTTTAGAAAACGGATACCTGTTATAGTTAGTATAGCAACCCGTAGTGAAGTAAAACTTGTTTTTTTAATAATTATTAGAATTCTTGGAATAAGCCCCCTTACATGGGACACCCCGTAACTTTAATCCTTGCCCTTAAATATTTAGTATATCCTAGTAGTAACCTCTTTCTATCTTTCAATAAGCTCCATATCTTGTAAAATTAAGAAAAGTAGAACTTCATAAATAGGGAGAGGCCTCTGAAGCACATCGATTTTCATTAGCAATAAGGACCTCGCCCTACTGTATCCCCGGGGATTTATGGGTACGATTAAAGATGTTCTTAGTAGGTAAATCTTGTTAAATTCCCAAACTTTAAAATCCTATATCCTTGAATTGGAATTAGAGTAGAAAACTTGAGACTGGAACACCTGGATACTCTAATTATAAAACTTCTTATAAAACTTCCTAGACTCCAAAACCTTAAACTTAAACCTTAAATTTTTAGAAAACAAGCCCATTTTATAAACTATTCTCTTTGAAATGCCAAACCCTTTAAAGTACAACACAAATATAAAATCCCGAATTAGACAGAGGGGAAACTAAAAAAGCCCTCATACATTCTTTAAACATGCGTTATAGACCCTTTAGATACCTATTATGAAAAAAACAGGAGTTATTGTGCTTTAATATAAAGAGGGGAGAAAATATATATATAAATTTCCCTATAAATGGCTCAAACTTTCGATATAGACAATTTCTGATATAAACTTTGGGGTGATTCCATATAATTATTATATTAGGTATTCCTGAACTAATTTGATAAAAAGTAAATAGATAGAACAACGATTCTCAATAAAGCAAAACATTAAGAAACAAAGACAATAAATAGGATACCCCCTCTTTTTTCGGACAAATAGAAAGGGTTCTAAGAACAAATAATTCCAAATTGACTTTTATACAAAAAACCTAAAACTTGAAATTACAAAATAATTACACGTCAAAAACTTACCAAGTTAAAGACCTTTTAAAAGCAACTCCTGAAAACATAGAATACAACTATCATCTTGAAAACCTGAAGACGCTCCCATAAGGAATCCTATTTTACGGATACTTTTAAAGGATTTTTTTCCATTTAAGGACATAAAGTCTCTTTTTAAGATATTATTAATCCCGGCACCAATTACACAGAAAGCTAAGGGAACAGCCTTGTTTGATAAGCAAAAACTACAGAAAAACCCAAGCAACAGGA
>JAYMTF010001262.1:0-24798 GCA_036897485.1 Pelargonium nanum | reverse complement strand
TACAATAGGTTAACTACATAGTTAATTTTATTTAACTGTATGTATTAAATTGGATAGAAATTTAAAGTTTATGTACTCAATTAATCTTTTTAAAGTTTTGTGTACTAAATTGAGTATTTGTTCAAAGTTCGTGTAACATTGATAACATTAATCCAAATTAATATCAAATTTGTTCAATAATTGGCCACATGACGACCACTTAGACATGTAATCCTTTTCTCTAATATCATGTTTGACCATACAAATATTCTTTCATAATTTGTTCCCTTCTAGATTGCCAGTCAATCCAAATTCATTTACACTACAATTGAAGTGATAGAATTTTAAAATATTACCTTATGGTTATTAGAAAAATGTGAGTTACAAAAATTTATTGTATTTCGTATCTTAATAAGTTTATAGCGCGAAATAAAATGACTTGATATTTGTGTTTGGCTTATAATCACGTGTAGTTAATTATTTTTGTTGTGTCATGCACAAATCAACCGTGGTAAATATTTCAGTGCAATCACTAAAATTATCGTATTCATGTTCACGTTTATAGCACACAATCAAACAACATGAACAGGAACGCACACACAAGTTACTGATATTATACTGTGTGTATATATATTTACAATATTAACTTCTCTTTTTCTCCCTGGATACTCTAGTTGCTTCCTCTAGTTCTTCGTCCACAAATTTTCTTTGAGCCACCGCCGATCTTTTTTTATCGGCGGTTCTCCTATTGAATAAACTCATATCATTCTGAGGAAAAAGCGGACTTTCTGATCAGGACGATGAGTTCTTGTCATGAAGGTAAGTTTATGTTTTTTAGTTGATTTGTGCATAGTGTTGTGCGCCGGTGGCTGTCTCTTTTCGGGAGGTGGAGGCGATTGTTAATGTCACAGTGAAGTTCGAGTCGGAGGAGTGACTCACTTGATTTAGATCGAAGGGGGGGCTTTCGGTGCCAGTGTCTTTAGTTTGACTTTCAGAGACATACGACTCATCTCAGATAGTTTTATTGGTTTTTGTTTTTTTTTCCTTCTGTTAGTGAATTTGTGATTTCGTGACTCAAGCGCTTGCTCAGTCTGTGATTTATATGTCAGTCGGGTCCATCTAGTGAATGTAATTCTTTTGGATAATGATTTAATGTAATAAAATTGTGATTTTAGCTTATAAAAACTAATATATTACCATGTGGGCCAGGACAGCTAAGCAGGTGGGGTCCACAGTGATATCATCATCAGATAAAGTGTATCATATCAAATCCGAGAGTAGGTACACGAGTGAGCTGGACGGCCGGCGAAAAGTGTTTTGCGCTGACCGTGAAAACGAAAGGTCAAAGAAAAAAAGTATAGGACTGTTGTGAGCTTCAGTGGCTGAGAAGATGAGTGTGCAAAATGGATCGTGCGGAGGCGTTGTAGGGAATCATAAAGACCTGGTCATATGGGACTTCTTACATTCTTTGTGTCTCTCACACTTTACACTGAATATAGATAGTTACGTGGCACAATCTACGCGTTTTGTGCCCCGGTGACTTGGTTTGTCTATTTGCTGACTAGGCAGCTCTTGGACCCATTTACTATTATGCCCTTGTGATAATTAATCATAGCATATGAATCTTCTAAGCAAATAAATATGTAGAGAATTTTACACAAATATGTTAGGTGTCAATCACTTTGATGAGTTGGTTAATTCAGATTCGAGTTTGATGGACCAATGGAGTAATTATACCTGGAATTTTAGATGCGCAAAGTTTTATCTGTTTAAAATGTATAAAATAAGACTAACCAAAATTTTAGATTGTGTTTTACGGTTTGATACGAATCTATACATTTTAAGCGTGAAACACAAAATTTAGTCAAAACATTCACAACTGAAACTAAAAAAATCTCAACACATACAAAGCCTTTTTTTTTACATATGTTTCGGGGTCACTTAAGTTGATGACTGTTGAGTTTTGCAACTTAGGCATGTAATCCATAACTATTTCAGAATTGAAAGCTCAAGACTTGTTTTATATTGAAACAATCGTTAGCAGAATGTGAAAGAGTCTGATGATTTCGAGATGGTGGCACATACAATTAACTTGATAATTCTTATAACTAAGAAACTGTGTTACCTTTTAAAGTGATAAAACACTGTAAAACTAGGATTAGACGGTTGTGGTCTCTCATTCTTTTGACAGAAAAATCAAGTGGTTGACGTCTGACAAGATAGTTGACCATAGTCAGCTAAAGGACTCGAGATTAATTTTGCTCCGGAACGCAAACTTTGTGAGGGATGACACTACTGATGTGATGTTCCAAGTTTATTTTTATTATTTTTTTTTCATTTAGAATATGAATATACATTTAAAAGAAATAAAAATAATCTCATGAAACTTTAGGGAGGAGGGTAATTTGGGAAGACAAGAAAACTACAATTCCAAGTCAGCCATCTAGAAGAACCGGTCTCGTCTCGAACCGTATACATATATATTGACTTCCCAAACTATCCACTCTCTACCTTCAGCCCCTCTTCTTCTTCCCAATTCTTCCATTTTCTCTGCAATTTGTTTTGTAATTCCGATCATCGGAAATGGCAGATTCTTGGAACCACTCCTTTCTCTACCGAATCAGCATTCGCCGGAACCAGGTCATGTCCGTTGACCAGGAGCAGGACATGGAGGACCTCGAGCTCTTCCAGAAACACGTCGCCGACCGCTTCTCCGACCTCGTCCCTCCCGCCGACGGCTCCTCCTCCGACCCCATCCTCTCCGTCGCCTGGCTCCGAACGCTCCTCGACCTCTTCCTCTGCTGCGAAGCCGAGTTCAAGACCGCCATCTTAGCCGGCCGCGACACCTCCGTCATCACCAAGCCGCCTCTGGACCGGTTCGTCCTCGAGTTTCTCGACCGGACCGTCAAGTCCCTCGACGTCTGCAACGCCGTGATGCACGGCCTCGACACCGTCCGGCATTGCCAGAAGCTCGCCGAGATCGCCGTCGCGGCCCTGGACCATCGCCCGATCGGCGACGGCCAGGTCAAGCGCGCGAAAAAAGCCTTATCGGCGATGCTGCTTATGCTGACTATGGACGATAAGGAGACCGGCCGGCCGGAGCGGGCCTGGTCGTTTGGCCGGCGATTTGGCTCCGCAGCTGAAGTCAAGGACCAGACCTACGCGTTCCGGTCCTTGACCTGGAGCGTGTCGACCACGTGGTCGGCCGCGAAGCAGTTACATGCAATGTGTAGCAATCTGGCTCCGCCCCGCGGAGCCGAATCAACCGGCCCGGCCATGATGGTCTACATGATGAGCTCCATCATGTTTTTTGTGATGTCGTCTCTTGTCTCGGCGATCCCGTGCCAGGACCGGGTCGGGCTGCCTACATACAGCCCGATCCCGAGGCATTTGGGTTGGAGCCTGTCGATCACTTCGATGCAAGACAAAATTGGGGACGAGTGGAAGAAAAAAGAGAAGAGAGGAACAGCCGGATTGATGGATGAAATACAAAAAATGGAGAAATTGGGGAATTCTCTACTTGACTTCGCGGACACTTTTCAGTTTCCGGCGGAGGAGGAGCGAGTGTCGGAGGTGGCGGCGCAGGTGGCGGAGCTGGCGGAGACTTGCCGGAAGCTGGAGGAAGGGTTGTTGCCTCTACAACAACAAATCAGAGAAGTGTTTCATAGGTTGGTAAGGAGCAGAATGGAGATTCTTGATGTGGTGGATCAAGTGACCAAATTGTCACTAGCCACCACTTGAAATGTTTGTGGCCACAAATTGGGGAGTTTTGTTCATAAATTTTGAATTTTGAATTTGTTTTTTTGCATGTATAAATATAGGAGAGATTTTCAGGATTGTTTTGTGTGTTCTGATTTGTAATTGTAAATAAAATTGCAGTGTTAGATCTTATAGCTCAGTGGTAGAGCATCAGTCTTGAGAAATGAAGGACTGCGTTTTGATTTCGCATTAGGGCATATTAATTTTTCACTAATGATTGCGTTATCATGTTAATTTGCACATTAAGATTTACTCTTGTAATCAATCAATAAATTTCTTCTAACTTTTTTTTACCATTTTGATCTATACTTAATTTCATATTGCTGAACTATAAATTGAAATTATAAAGAAATAATTGTAACGAATACTCTCAACAACGCACTATCAAATACTCTCAAAATTAGACAACTTTTTCACTTTTTGTTTGCAATATTTTCACTCACGTTGAGCTCGAGTATATTACGGATGTTCATACACCTGAATCCAATAAATAATTACAAATTACACTCTATGTTTTAACTCCATTTGTAAATCGATAAAACTAACTTGTAGCAAAGGAATGTGGAAGTATACATCAATTTTATTTGACAACTTTTTGTATAACTCTATAGTAAAATTTGCTTACAATGAAATGACCAATCTATCCTCCTTTAGTACCAAAATCTCAAACTTGTTCCAAAAGCCTTGTGAGTTTGCTGAGAGTCTCTTTTGCGGATACAGTGTCCGGATGGTCTTGGCCGCAAATTGATGTCCGGATAAAAATAGCCTTCCGGATCAAATCATCCCCTATGTCGAATTTGCCTCCTCTCACCATCAGCTTGGCCCGGGTCTCGAGCACCGCAGCTCGTGACAGGGCCAAGTCCTGCCAGAGGCAAGGGTCCAGCTCAGCATTGGTCCGGACAGGTCGCCAGCAGAGCGACCTGTCCATCCACTTCTCGACTGGCGTAACAAATGCTTGCTCCGCGGCTTCCAACGCGTTGGTGCATAGGCGGAGGAGCTCGAGGGCAGCGCTGCAGCGCGAGAATCTGATGAATGTGAAGACAGCGAGGGGTAGGACGGACCCTTTGACGAAGTGTAAGAGCTCGGGGACCTTGAGCTCGAGGGATGGAGTGTTGGAGCCAAACCCGAAGAGCAAGAAACACGCGGCCCAAGTGTGCTCGGGATGTTGTTCTATGGACCCGCGAGTGATCATAGCTCGCACCATTGCCTGCGCGACTCCTGTAGGCGCGCAGGCTCGCTTGAGCGCGTAGAGTTTCACGAGTTTGTTGAAATGTATAAACCCTTGTTTTGAACTGCATTTCGCAATGTTGAACCTTAATAACATGGAACAAGAAGCTTCAATTTCAATTTCTTTGGTGTGCGTGCACGGGAACCCGCAAGTCAAGGAGCGCAAGAGTTTTCTCCAAACGCGTGTTCCTTGATGCTTTTCGGGGATCTTGTGAGCAGCCAGGGCTAACAAAGAAACTGGAACTGCACTTGGTGCAAACCAAGCACTTGCTTGGACCATTTTTGTTGCCAAGCTGATTCTTGGCCCATCAGAGTGATCAAATATTGAAAAACATACCTCGAAGAGCTGCATGAGGAACGTGTTTCGCTTCCCCGAGAAGTTTCTTGCTGGCATTCTGTTAATAGTATCAAGAAGCCGGCTAGGGTTTATAGGCAGCTCGGATAATATAGCTCCTATAATCGCGAGGCCAAGGGTTAATCTTCCAACCTTTTCCTCCAAAACTCGTAAAGAATCCATTTCTTCGATTGTGTAATCTTTAACGCCTCTCTGCATTAAGGACATTGCTTCAGCACCGGATAGGTAAGAGAGCTTCAAGGGTTCCAAGTTCATCACGCGAGGAAGGCATGTTGATATCAAAATGTGAGTCTCTCCGCCAAAACGGGGAAGAAGATCCATTACAAGTTCTTGATCCCACCAATCCTTTTCGCTCTCCAAGTTATCGATCACTACTAAAAATGGTATGTTTCTCATAAGCTCTTTGCGAACTCTGGAAATGGATGCTTGTTCTTGCTCCTCGAAGCTCTTGATCCTTCTTTTGTCCGAACAGTTTTGAAACCCGACATCAATGTCTAAAAACGAGGATAGGTTCAGATAGTTTTGCCTAATGTAACGGCTCTCTCCTCCAATCCATAAAATCATTTTGTACCGCTGGTGATGTCTGTATGCGAATTCAAGAAGAAGCTCAGTTTTGCCAATACCTGACTCCCCTGATACACAAGCAATCCCTTTCCCGTACACTATCTTCATCGATCTTTTTCTTCTTTTTGCATACCTTCCACCACCTTTAGGTCTTGATTCGTGTTGCATCTCGATTTCCTTCTCCGACTCTTTCCATATGACGGGTTCTTTTCCTTTCCTTCGCATTCCCAACCTTTCTTCCATTGAATTGCTCTTATTCCACCCAATAGTCACATTTTTTCGCCTAGGTCGAGCCTTGAGGTCAATATAGTCTTTTTCCAAATCCCCGCTAACGTCGCCAAAAAGCATAAATTCTAACTCGGACAGTTCTTTCTTCCTACCAACAAAATTCTCATTTCTCGGGAAAGGAAACTCGTCTTTTTCCACCTTCTCTCGCCACTTCGCCAATCTATCTACGACGCTTCTTCTTCCCAACCTCGTTGCCAGTAATGTGACGGCCCTCAATATGCAATCTCTCCATTGACCATCCCGAGCTTCCAAATTCCATTCATCAACTCGAGAAACGCTGTCAACAGCTTCTCTCCACTCCTTCTCCAACCCTCCATATGAAACCCACAACTCTCCCCCGTGTTTTTCCCACATCTCGCCTCTCCTCTCTACTATGTCCCTCACAAGGCAATCTTGTTGACTAAAGTCAAAGAATATCGGGACCAGTATCTTCTTGCTCGAGAAAAACCTCAGCTCCTCAATAGTAAACGGGTTCTTGAAAGACTTTCTCGTTAAGATCACAATCCCGAAAGAAGAAGTGTCCATTGCCTTCTCAACGATCCCGTGCTTCCGAGAGTTCCTTCCACGAGCCCTATCTGATATAAAAGTACTAATCCCGTGATTCTCCAGCTCAGCACGAAGCCAATTAGCGAACCTTAATAGAGAAGGTTTCCGACCATGGAAACCTATGAAAACATCACAGCTTCTCAATCTGATAGCCGTAAGTGAAACTGATAATGGAGCATATGAGATCACTCCACGACCACAGCTTCTTCCGTGCTTTCTCAGTTTCTCCCTCTGCCCTGAATAACCACTGTCCCGAACACAATTCGAGGAAGATGGGCGATCAATCTTCAGAAAATCACTAGAAGCACGAGTAGTTGGTGTTGGTGACATGTCTAATAAGTTTAACCCGACATTTGATACAGAATCAGGACCTGGAATTCCCGAGCTGGAACTTGGAGGATCAGCATTGAATGTTGCCGATCTTGGAGAGAAGAAAGGCGACTGATTTGCAGAAATGAATGCAGAAGACGATGATGACATGTTCATTGAAGTCGTGGCAGGCAACGACTCGAACCTTGAGCTATCTTCTTTACAATCCATATCTCTATACAAGTTTGACTGTCGCCAGATACCAAATTCACGAACACTACCTCATAAGAGAAGCCACTCTGGATATAAATCAAGAAACCAGGTTTAATGAGAAACACTACCGAATTTGAGTAGAAACATTCAATGACTAATGGTACGATTAAATGCTCAATACTATCATTCCTGAAAAATTAGAACTCTACATGCTACAATCAACTATAAGCAAAAGTAGCAGCCTGAATTATGCAACAATAGAGCTAAATTCTACCGAAACACTCTCAAACCAGTGAACAAATCTAACAAAATAGAGAGACCCAGTTCGCAAAATTGTGCGATTCAGTGCATTTCAGATTCAACACTGCAAAAATGTTTGCAGATATCATGCTACTGTGACCCATGCAAGCAAATTCAAGTTTGTAAATTTGAGTAGATATATTCAATAACTAATGGTACGATTAAATGCTCAATAATATCATTTCCAAAAAAAATAGAACTTTGCATGCTAACTAGAAGCAGAAGTAGCAGCCTGAATTATACAACAATATAGCTAAATTCTACAGAACACTCTCAAACTAATGAACAAATTTAAAAAATTAGAGAGACCCAGTTCGCAAAAATTGTGGAATTCAGTGCATTTCAGATTCAACACTGCAAAACTGTCATGCTACTGTGACCCATACAAGCAGATTCTAGTTCGTAAATTTGAGTAGTTACATTGAATAACTAATGGCACGATTAAATGCTCAATATGATCATTTCCAAAAAGAATTTAACAAAGCAACATAAATCACAATGAAAAATAAGAACTTTACATGCTATAATCAGCAAGAAGCAGAAGTGGCAGCCATAATATATCTAAATTCTACAGAAACACTCTCAAACTAATGAACAAATCTAATAAATCAGACAGACCCAGTTAACAAAATTGTGATTCAATGCATTTTAGATTCAACACTGCAAAAAAAAGAAAGTTTACAAATTTCATGACTTTCTTCCCTCATTTCCTATATTTCAAAAGTGACCAGTTCCTAAAATTGAACAAAGAAGCAATAAAGGCCCATTCTGAAGCTTAACTTTGGCCATTACAGATCCAATGAAGCTTGTTTCCATGTTCAGCACAAAACACCCATTTCTTCACCAAACAGAATAAACAAGCATGTCAAAAGGTAAATCCAGATCTGAGAACTTACTTGGCTTCAAATCTCCAACTCTGTTTCCATAGATTCAATGTATTTGCCCTCCAAAACTAATGAACCCAGAATCTGTAACCTAATGAGAAACCCAAAAAAGCTTCAATTTTTAGCAACAACAAACATCTAAATTGTCTCCACAATCAGTGCAAATTGAAGTTAAAAGTTAAAACCCATTCTCCAATATGAGAAACCCACTCAATCTAAGCCCATAATTTGCCCAAAAACAGAACTAAGCAGCAAGAAATGCCCTGAGACAATGATTATTTCATAATGAGGAAATGAAGAAATTGAGCTTACCCCATTTTTGAAAAGACAAAATGAACACTAGCTCTGATTGGGAACTGAGAGAAATGAATGCAAACAGAGAGAAAAGAAACGGGCTTTACTCTTTTCAGAGTCAAAAATGGAAATCAAGCTGTTTTTCAAAGAAACAAAAGGTAAAAATAACACATTTCAAGGTGTAACTAAACTAAAGTTCAAAACTTTAAATCCTCATGGCCACTCTCTTTCTCTCTCTAAAGAATAAAAAACAAAACTTTCTCTCTCTAAAACATGTCTGAGAAGGAGAGGAGCTGAAGAAACAGCGTTTGGGGGAGAAGAAGAGTGGGACCCAATAGACGAATTTGACCAATAGTGTATGTGGTTTTGTAGGCTCCACTTATACACTTTTTTTATGCACTCACTCACTTGACTTTCTTGTGAAAAATTCCACAAAATCTACTTCTTTGTTTTGTGTTTCAGTTTTGAACCTTGTATTTTAGTATTCACATTTCATTTTGTTGCTACTTTTGTTTCTTGTTATTGGATGTTTGTTAGGGCCGAGTTCATGCCAATTTGAGTTTAAAACAATTTATTTTTAATATGTGTATTTGTGTGTTTCAGGTTAATTATGTTGCGATTTTTGAAGTTTGTTATATAAGAAACTTCAATTGTGCGACTCAACCCATACATTTTCAATGACCGGAGTTAGAAAACGAGCTAACGGGTTGGATAAAAAACACATGTTTATCATACACCTTTTGTGGCCCCAAACCCAATATTATTGATAAGTTGAAGATCAAAATCCGGCCAAAATACACACAAATTTATCTGCAAATGCAAATACACCAATCGGGTTTCAACACTCGCAGACTGCTATCAATAGTTAGCACCACCATTTTCAGGTAGTTGCATACATATGTAGGCTAGTTATAGTTGCACAACAATATTTTTTTAGAAAAGAAGTAAATATATGATGGACCACGACACTCATCAGTCTCAATTACAATCATGTGTCAGTCCTGCGTGAATTTTGAAGAAATGTGTTAAGCGTGTGAAGCAGATAATCAGGCAGTGTATTTCCCAATTTTGTTCAATTATAAGCTTTTTGGTGTTTTGATAGCTGTTCCAAGTAACAAAAACCACAAAATATTTTGAAATGCAATTTAATTTTTGAAGCACAAACAGCTCAATGTGAGGAAGAAAAATGTGTCCACCATACTATGTTTGATTTGATCAATCAACCTCAGACATTGATTGACACTTGTCCTAACTTCACACATTCACCTTTAAAATCTCACTTGTCTATTTTTGTCTCTCAATGTGATACATGAACCAAATACATGAACATGTGTGATACTTTTGGACCCCAAATATCAATGAACCAAATCAACCAATAGATTAGTCACACACACTAATGATTCATGTAACAAGACATTGTTCATTTCTTAAAACAAAATGTTAGATGTAAATGTAAACAAAAATTAAAATATCAATAAAATTATTGATATATAATTGACACATTAATTCAACAAAAAGCCCTATAATTATTAGGTATATACTGGTGGACTTTTAATGGGAGAGTAAATAATAAACATGCATAAACTTTGTACTATATACAATAAAAGCCACCTATCAAGACAAG
Source organism: Pelargonium nanum (assembly GCA_036897485.1). Lineage (NCBI taxonomy): Eukaryota > Viridiplantae > Streptophyta > Magnoliopsida > Geraniales > Geraniaceae > Pelargonium > Pelargonium nanum. The sequence continues at coordinate 14,456 of JAYMTF010001262.1, read as the reverse complement.
ACTCTATAAAGTTTGAGCTATTTGCTTCAATTAAGTTCAAATTTAATGTGTGTTGGCCCAACTAATAAACACATACTTTTATTAAGTTCCAATAGTTATTCATGTTCTTAAATTTTACATTTTATATACTGGTAGTTTTAGCATATGTACACACACAACAAGAAATGTATATATGTAAGTATAAGAATAACATTTATATAGAAGTTGGGAGTGGTATATGTATTGAGAAAAATCAATTGAAACAATATGATATGAGATAATTCAATTGATTTTTCTCAATACATGTTGGGCTAAGCGGTTGATACGTTTTGCATTTTCTTTGAGATCTCAGGTTTATGCCTCCTAGCCAACGGTATGAGATGAGATTTATGGGTTTAAGAGAAAAACTAACAACTAACTCGAGTGACGCCCCCACTTGGGGTGAGAAACACTGGCCTTTGTAGGCCTACTATCCCATCGCTTATCAAAAAATAAAATAATAATTAAATTAGAAAATAATAAATTGATAATTTCTTTTAACACAATGAATAATAGAAGTGTACCTAAAAGTGCAGGCCACGAGTCTAAACAGAATGAGCTGAAGTGCACACATGTTTTTATAATCATACTTTTCGTTAATCTTAATATGTCTCGTCGCTCAATAACAGATAAAAGAACTAATAATAAGTCAGCAGAATATGACGTGAGTTTTTTGGGCTCGGCCCGCAGACCGAATTATTTATAATAATATTTCAGTTGTAGAAATTTAGAGGCTGACCCAAGTTAATGAGTTGGGCTAAGCCCAATCCGATTCCAACAGTGAACTTAGGTTTTGAGCCCAATGGGCCTCGTCTCTAAATATACCCATATTTTGTTGTTTAATTTGTCCTAATTATAAATTAAGAAAAAAAACACACATATTCGCAAATATGTTGACATTTTTTTTTAAATTCTCTAAATTAGAAAATAAAAAAATATTTATTTTAGAAATTGAATAAAATATATTTTTTTGAAACTATAAATTTTACACTCCATTATTTTTTTTGAACATTATCAATATTATCTGTTACCAATTTTTCGAAAAAAATAAAAAATAAAAATAAATTGCAGGACACGTATGTATATATCTAAAGATCTATATATATTGTTATAGGTCTTCGGAGATTCCTCTGTTGTCTCCGATCTCATCACAGAAAGGTAAAGAAGCAGATCAATCAAAACAATCTCAAGCTTCATAGAAAATTGTTGATCTCTGTGTAGTCTTATTTATTTATTTAGCACTTATTATTTATTTATTTTGTTTTTTCCTGTCCAGAATTTGAATTATCCACATATCTTTATAAGGTAGTAGTGACTCTGTTTTCACTGTTTTGGCATTGTGGGTCTCTCGGATTTAGGGTTTTAGGGTTCTATGTTTCTGGGTTTTGATCATCTGGGTGGTTTCTACTGAAAAGTTGGTCCCTTTTTGTGTTCACTGTATTGTTAATTTGGGTTGTTGAGTTTTTAGGATTTTGAATTGAATGGCTCGGTTGATTCTGCCTCAGAAGTGTTCGGGTTTGGCGAAAACGAATCTGTTGGGTTTAATCTCCTCAGCTCATGTGATTACTCATTGTCCGATTTTGTCTTATTTGATTATTTAGTTATGTACTTATGATGTGTGTCTATATGCCTAGAGCTCAGTTTAGTTGCTTGAAAACTCAGAAGTGGGGGGTTTGGAGTATTTTTGTATGTTGATTGTTGTAATTTGTATTGCCTTCATTGAGACTGCGATCAAAGAGTTCGTTTTGTGTGTCGAGTGGTTTGTGTGTTTGCTTTGAGTTAATGTGTTTATTACCTATATTTGCTTGGAGGGTGGGTTACTATTTGATTTCATTAGATATTCAACTTGAGCTGCTACTGGTATATGCTTATGCCGAGTTCTCGTAATAAAAAATGGGTCTTATAGCACTTAGAGTTGAAATGACTTTTAGGGCAGCTATATTTAGTTAGATGACAATGACAACATTGGATTAAGGTAATTTTTGGGGAGCATTGTCTATATTCTCTATATGCATGCACATGCAGCCATTTAAGTGAATTTTAGCTGTTATTTGTGAAATTGAATTTCCGTGCCTAGAGTTGGTTTGGTTGCTGAAAAACAAAGAAATGGGATTGTGGAATTGTGTGTTGATGTTTGTAGGATTTTTTTCTTGTATGCTAATATCGTGCATTTGTGCCTGTAAATGAAGAGTTTGTTTCTGGTGTCAAGTGGTTTATGCATTTGCTTTTTGTTTATACATCTATTTTAGGTGTTTTCTTGGAAGGTGCGTTAGCTGGTATGCTTGTAATAGAGTTCTGGGAATAAGAAATATGGCTTATAGCATTTTTTGTTGAAACAATCTTTTAGTAGATTTTTTTTCCTCTACAAACACATCATTGAATTAACTTTTTTTTTTCCTCCAGTGGTTGTATGTTCCTTATTTAGTATCAGTGAAAGCAAATATTCAGTAGATGCTGTCATCTAATGTTTCCTATCTATTCTCTTGACAGCGTCCTGCTGCGTGCCGAGTGAGTTGTCTTGAGCATTCTGCGAAGAGTATTTGCCGATATAGGCATATTCTTAGTTCAGAGGTTGTACATCTTTTCCCTTTCCATAGCAGAATCTGTTAGATTTGTGTTACAGGCTTATCACATTCAATTCTTACCCACCATCTTTTGGTGCTTTCAGGTTGCTAATCGAAGGAAATTTTGTTTCCCATATACTCTGTCACATGTAAGTTGCCTAATTTGTTTCCCAATCCCGTCCACATGGAAGTGTGTGCATGATTGGGTATGGGTAAAAAAAAATGGACTCAACTGGAACGGGTCCGGTCCATTGTCAAATGCTTAGGTTTGGTCCGGTCCCGGTCCAAATTTGGTCCGTACCGATACTGCTATTTTTTAATAAAATTTATTCTATTAGTTAATGTATTTTTAAATTTGTTCACATTTAGTTCAATCTACATCCTTATTGTTCACTCATTTCACCTCCAATTTATACATCTATATATTTATTTTCTATTTCCCCCCCAGTTTTTCTCTTTAGAAAGTAATTTAAAAAATAAATTAAAATGGTCTATTCGGTCTGGTCTTCCGTCCAGAGAAAATCAGGGATGTTTGGTCAGGTCTGGTTCCTGTCCACATGCACATCCCTATCCACATGCACACATTAATATATGCATTTTGTGTTTGTGATATTATCCAATGCCATATTCTTGTCACTATTAGTTCTTTTTAATTTTGATTAATTTTGTCGATTTTGTGAACTTCATGTCCTTATTCAGAGGGCTCAGCAAAGCAGCGGGAGGCTTATTTGTTCAGTTGCCACAGAACCCTTAGAGAAAGAAGCCGAAGAATCTAAAATGGATGCCCCAAAAGAAATATTCTTGAAGGATTACAAGTTGCCTGATTACTACTTTGATACGGTATATATGTTTAAATATAAATTATGATGTTTTAGAATTTTAAAATGTTGTATGTGCCGTTTCGTATCTTTGCTTATTTAACTGCCTCTTCAGGTTGATTTGAAATTTTTGCTTGGAGAGGAGAAGACTATTGTTAGTTCAAAAATAACTGTGTACCCCAGAGTTGAAGGTATTATTTTATTATAATCACTTTGCTGTATTTTACGACAACATTATTGGTTTATGTGTTACGTTGATATACTTCAAAATTTCCTAGTCATTTCTAGTTTGCGAAAAATCTATTTGGATTCGGACTAGTATATATCATCACACAATTTGCTCTGGCTATCTGTGGTTGCAATGTTCTGTTCTTGAGCTTGATTATATAAGATTCTTTTGCTAGTTTATTTATGTAATCAACATGTTATAGTCCATTTAAAGTTAATTTATGTTAAAAAACAGGTTCTTCTTCTCCACTGGTTATGGATGGGAAAGATATGAAGCTACTTTCAATTAAGGTCGATGGCAAGGAACTGAAGGTATGTTGCTTTTTTCATACACTATCTAAAATATTGGCTATGACATTATTGCTTCATCTTTCCCACTCCACCTTTCCTACGAATTCTCCGTACGGAGCATTTGAGTTTAGGTTTTACGTGTAATAGTATAAATACTTGGAGGCTCTCCTTTCATTTTCAATACTATGGAAGATACAATGTAGTGTTTTTTTTTTCATTTGAGTTTAGTTTATCATTTTCTAACCGTGTGTTGTGTGGTCTCACAATATAGAAGGAGGATTATCAAGTGAGCTCGCGCCATCTGACTCTCCCCTCTCCACCGGGTGTCAGATTTACCTTAGAAATTGAAACTGAGATACAGCCTCAGAAAAATACATCACTGGAGGTGAAACATACCTTTCTCTCGTTCTATAAGTTGTTTGGGTGCTTTATACATGCACTATAAACGTCCTTACCATAAACCCACTTTTCTTATACTGCAGGGACTTTACAAGACATCTGGCAATTTCTGTACACAATGTGAAGCAGAAGGTTTCCGGAAAATTACATTTTATCAGGTTTTTAACTGAGAGTTATTGATATTAGTAATCAATATTGTAAATTGATATTCAATTGGTGTAACAATGCATTTGGTTGCCAAACAGGATCGCCCTGATATAATGGCAAAATACACATGCCGCATTGAAGCTGATAAGTCGCTATACCCAGTATTGTTGTCTAATGGAAATCTTATCGAGCAAGGAGACCTTGAGGTGCAGTTTACTCAATTATCATGTAGGCAAATATAATTTTTTTATTTATGAGTTATTTATTTACCATTGATTATTTGCTCCATTGCAGGGTGGAAGGCACTATGTCCTTTGGCAAGATCCTTTTGTGAAACCTTGTTACTTGTTTGCCTTGGTTGCTGGAAAGTTGGAGAGCAGGGACGACACATTCATTACCCGCTCTGGTCGAGAAGTTGCTCTCAGAATCTGGACTCCAGCTGAGGACCTGCCCAAGACTGAACATGCCATGTACTCTCTTAAGGCAGCTATGAAATGGGATGAGGATGTTAGTCTTTTAACTTTTATCTTGAAATATGGTTGTTATTAGAGCTGGCGATTTAGACTCAAACCATGGGCACACGAAACCCAACCCACATTTTTGCAGGTTCGGGCCACACAAAATAGACCCGATTGATTTTCGGGTTTGGTTGGGTCAGGCTAGCCCGCACATTTTCTACTAAAAATCCGATTTGAAACCCGCAATCTGCACTGTGCCCAAATTCCCAGCTCTAGTTGTTATATGTCAAAAGTATTTTTACTGATCTTGATTTTGAAGCCATAATCATATGCTCTTGCAAACAGGTCTTTGGCCTTGAGTATGATTTGGATCTCTTCAATATTGTGGCTGTTCCGGATTTTAACATGTAAGTGGCCATTTTTTAGTGGATCATATTGTAAATATGATTGCCCAGTTGTAATGCTTTTGTTACATTTCTTGTTACTAATAGATTTTTCATGCACTTCTTCTCAATTACTAATTATTGATTGTTCTGCAATTATTATCAGGGGAGCCATGGAGAACAAGAGTCTGAATGTATGTGCGCCGAATATATTGGGTTCATTGTCATAGTTATGTCCTGTTCTATTGTTTTAAATTTATATGTGGATTTCGTCTATACAGATTTTCAACTCCAAACTTGTCTTGGCATCTCCACAAACTGCTTCTGATGCAGATTATGCTGCAATATTGGGGGTTATCGGCCACGAGGTTGGTTATTAATGTTACCGACATAAAGGAGAGAGTTTCCTGATTTCTGTAGTTTCTTTTCATATTAATTTGACTTGTATCTGACTTGGTATCAATTTTTTTTGTTTATCTTGCAGTATTTCCACAATTGGACTGGCAATAGGTTGGTTCATATATCATTTTAACCCGTTATTCTTTCATAAAACATACAATCTGCATGCCTGAGCTCTATGTTTTAATTGTTTTCATCACCATGCTCATCTTATGCACTTCCACAATCCCACCTTTCCGTATTATTTAATAATGTGCTAAGTCTACAGTTCATATGTCATTTTTGTGCTTATATGTTCACTGTGGTGTCTTAACTCTTTTATATCATTTCATTTTATTTGTGCATTCAATGGATGTTGGATCTCGAATTAAGTATTAACCAAAACATTTGCAGAGTGACATGTCGTGACTGGTTCCAGCTCAGCCTTAAGGAAGGTCTAACCGTCTTTCGAGATCAGGCATGAACTTTGTTCACCCTTTTCCCTAACTGACCTGGTCATTACCTTCAGTTAAATCCCCTTTTGTTGTGCTTTCGTAAATAATGAACCTTCATAAATATAGGAATTTTCATCGGACATGGGAAGTCGCCCTGTGAAGCGGATCGCTGATGTTTCAAAACTGAGGAACTATCAGTACCCACAGGTTTCTTTTCATTTTGTATTTCAAATTGGTGTCTCAAGTCTTACTTCATTTAACATGTGAATTATTATGTAATTAGCACTATTTTTTTTACATCATCAGTTGATGATCTAGAACGATATTAAATAACAACCTGTGTTCAGGTGCTAATAGTTATTATAAATTTTCCAGGATGCTGGTCCAATGGCACATCCTGTACGACCACATTCTTATATCAAGGTCAGAGAGATCTTTTCCCGTCTTTTAACGTTGACACATCTATATCTTGTAAACACGTAACAATGCGTATTTCCAAACATTAACTTTTTATCACCTTTTATTTCCTTCTTACAGATGGACAACTTCTACACAGGCAAGCTTATATCATTTTTAAATTTTAGAGTTTATGCCCATAAATTTGTTACTTGCCTTGTACATTGGCATTAGCATTTAACTTTGGGTTATTTGGTTTTCACGTACGTTAATGTGGGACATGATTCTGATTTGGGATATTCACCAACTTCAACTTGCAGTGACGGTAAATCTTTTGTATCCTATGTCTCCACTTCTTGTTTCTGCTTTCTCTTAATGCAGTAATTAATTTTTCTTCTTGGTTGCTTTGGTTTTTTTTGCAGGTTTATGAAAAGGTTTGATACATCTCTCTCTCTCTCTCTCTCTCTCTCTCTCCACCATAAAGGTACTGTCTGTCCATTTACTGTTTTCCTATGCTTCTCTTTAATCAGGGAGCTGAAGTTGTTAGGATGTACAAAACCTTACTGGGAAGTCAAGGTTTCAGAAAGGTAAGATTTGCAAAGACACGAAGACTCAACCCTGATCTTTACATGTTGAAAATACCTTGAAGCTACGTACTTGGGAAGTCGGTTGAAACAATATACTCTGCTTTTTCAGGGCATGGATCTATATTTTCAGAGACACGATGGGCAAGCTGTAACCTGTGAAGATTTCTTCGCTGCCATGCGAGATGCAAATGGTGCAGATTTTGCTAATTTCTTACTATGGTATGCTTCCGTCTTCTTTCTTCCAAGTTCCTATTCAATAGTCTTGACGCAAAGGGACTTACATGTAAAAACAAAAAAATACAGGTACTCACAGGCTGGGACACCTTCAGTAAAAGTTACTTCATGCTACAACGCTGAAAGTCGTACGTTTTCTTTGAAGTTTAGGTATGCATGTCAAGTATTTGGTTGTACAAATGTTCACATTCTCCGTTCTCTTGGTTGCTTAAATCACTGAATTCGGGAAACTTATATTTGGTGGGGGCTTTTACAGTCAAGAGGTACCTCCAACTCCTGGGCAGCCCATTAAGGAGCCCATGTTCATTCCCGTGGCAGTAGGTCTGTTGGACTCGAGTGGCAAAGATATAGCACTGTCCTCTGTGTATCATGATGGAACATTGCAATCTCTTGCAAGCAATGATGAGCCTGTATATACCACCGTTCTCCGGGTGACAAAGGTTAGTTCCTAAATCAAAGTAAACCTACACTTGTTCCATATTCACATTGTATAAAGATACTGTCGGTTTTCGAATATGGCTTATTTTTATAGCTATTGCATTAGTTTCGGTGAGGTGTTTCCATTTGCTTGCAATTGTATATTGACGTGGGCATGTCATAGGCATCCAAGGTTGGGTAAAACTAATTATGTTGAATGGATTCTTGATGCTTATTATTAAACTTAGAAACGGTCAATAAGTATTTTCTGATAAATTATGACTTGTAGTTCGCTTATTCTTAGTTTCTAACATAGTATGTTCACTATTTGTGTTGATATGATGTAGGGGGAAGAAGAATTCGTGTTCTCTGATATATCTGAGCGGCCAGTTCCTTCTCTATTGAGGGGCTTTAGTGCTCCTATTCGTCTTGAATCTGATCTGACCGACAGCGATCTATTTTTCCTCCTCGCCCACGATTCAGATGAATTCAACCGGTTTGTATTTGTCCTCCAAGCAGTGCTCTTTTTTACTCTAGTTGAGATAAAAGGATATTTTTTGACGTTGTTGTTTCGGTGTTTAGTTGGGAGGCCGGGCAGGTTCTGGCAAGGAAGCTGATGCTAAGTTTAGTGGCCGATTTCCAACAAAACAAACCTTTGGCTCTCAATCCACAGTTTGTGGGTGGTTTAAGGAGCATTCTAAGCGACTCAAGCTTGGATAAGGTAAGTCAAGAATTTTCTCTTTCAGGTTTAAGTTTTTACATTGGATTTCATTAATTGCCGTTTGCTTTTCGTTTTTCAGGAATTCATTGCAAAGGCAGTAACCCTTCCCGGTGAAGGTGAGATAATGGACATGATGGCAGTAGCAGATCCCGATGCAGTTCACGCGGTGCGGTCTTTTATCAGGAAGCAGCTCGCCCAGGAACTGAAAGCAGAGTTTCTCAGCACGGTATGCTATTCTCAACTTATCCGACTCATGATACAACAATTAATGTTTATGCTTTTTCGGTTTTTCCCCTCCTAATTTAGGAATTCGCTTGTTATTTTTGTTCTCTGTAGGTTGAAAATAATAGGAGCTCAGAAGAATATGTGTTTGACCATCCTAATATGGCACGGCGGGCTCTGAAGAATATTGCACTTGGTCTGTATTACTGCTTAGAACAATAAGTGTGCAATATCGTAAAAGTTGAATTAACTAATAACTGTCTGTGTTTTGTACTATTTATAGCATATCTCACATCCCTTGAAGATCCAGAGTGTACCAAGCTCGCCTTGCAAGAGTATAATAATGCAAAGAATATGACCGAGCAATTTGCAGCTTTGGCTGCCATCGCTCAGAACCCTGGAAAAACCCGGGATGATGTTTTGGCTGACTTCTATGACAAGTGGCAGAATGATTTCCTGGTAAACCTCCGAATCTTTAGCTCTTACTATCATTCAGATTTTCATTTGATAGGATCGTAGGGTGTTTGGGGTGGGGTTTCCGAGGGCGGAATTTTTCAAACATATAGATGGAAATATATTCCTCGTATATTTGAGCCAATGCAAAGGGTGATTGTTGCTGCCTTGTGACCTTGAGGTCTTGATTTCGAGTAAAAAAAAAACATTTATGCAAAAGTGGGGATGACCGGTGCACATAACGATTCTCCATGGATCCCACAGTTGAGGGAGACTTGTGCACAAGGCCGCCCTTATTTTTTATATGATCCCCAATGCATTGTGGTTGAGTTTGGTTAAGAGTATTGCCGTCGAACTAAAGTAGCGCTTGGATTACAAATTTGGACACTGATTGGCACATGTAAAAAATGATGTTTTCCCATGTAGCTGACCAATCTACCACCCTATCCCCTTGGCATCGTTCCATTTTGGTCATTTATTTCAATTCACTAGCCATGATTCATTACATCGGGAAACATGTCATTATTTTCTCTCATTTTCCTAATATTTTAGAATGGGAATGAGAATCTTCCAGAGAGCCATTTTCATGACAAAAAAAATAATTCAAATGAGCAAAAAAAAAAATAAAAAAAAATCATTCGCATTCCAATACTTGTTTCTTATTTTTGAACAAAAATTCTAATCCAAATGCTACATAAATGCATTGCTGTTCATTTCCTCTTTTGCTATATCTTGGAATTACTGAAGAGTTTTCTCTTTGTGATTTTGATCTAACTGTTCATCTTTTGTTCAGGTTGTGAATAAATGGTTTGCTCTTCAAGCCATGTCGGACATTCCTGGTAACGTGGAGAACGTGAAGAAGCTCTTAGACCACCCGGCCTTTGACATGCGTAATCCAAACAAGGTAATGTCATAATGATCATAATGACCTCTGTGCACGCTCACCTGCACGTCAACTTGCGCCACATTTCTATTTCATTTTATATCGAACCTGTTCTCTTGTGGTGAAATATAGGTGTACTCTCTCATCGGAGGATTCTGTGGCTCTCCCGTGAATTTCCACGCCAAGGATGGATCCGGCTACAAGTTCTTGGGAGACGTTGTGGTTCAACTAGACAAAATAAACCCTCAGGTCCGTTCAAGAATTGAACTTACCGAGTCAGGAAGTTAGATTTAATTGAAACAAACATTTGATTCGTGTATCTTCCTTCATTACAGGTTGCTTCTCGGATGGTGTCGGCCTTCTCAAGATGGAAACGCTATGATGCAACCCGCCAAAGCCTCGCCAAGGTAAAACCGTAAAACCAACTGTTAAACAGTATCCGATTTATTCCCCTTTTCGCCCGTTTCTTGCTATTGTTTCAAAACTGTTGAATAACGGGTTGGTGTATATGATAGGCGCAACTGGAGATGATCATGTCGATGAATGGTTTGTCAGAGAACGTGTTTGAGATTGCCTCGAGAAGCTTGTCCGCATAAGCGTTGCTACGCACTTGGTTTGTATCTTAAACTGCAAAAGAAAAATTGAGTTCTTGCAACATTTTCTGCAGGATCTTGAGAAAAATAAGCATAAACATAGAAGAAACATTATGATAGTGTTGGTTGAATTGTTCATGGCTTGTGCAACGTTCGTTTAAGTTTTATTTATTTATTTAAAAGTGTTAGTGTTGGGCCAGAGATTTGTTTGTGCCTGTCGGGCTGATGATTGGATGTTTGTTGCACGATCTATAACACGAACACGATACATTTTGTAATTGTTATGACACGATATCACATTAGCTAAATGGATTGTGAAACAACACGTTCAGTAATTTTGACACGACCTGATTGTCATGAACACTACCTAACACATTTTACAAGATAAAACTAATATGTTTGACATTACAATAACCAACACGTTCAACATGATATTACTAATTACGATTATTTTTAAAAATACTTTTAATTGTGTATGTCATGTGTGTCACAATATGACTAACTAATCGTGCTTGTGTGTTATGAAGATTTCACACAAATGCGATATGATAATGAAATGTGAGTCCAAACACATTATGTTTGTGCCGTATTCACTTTTTTGGCTGGCTGGGTTAACTCAAACCCGATTCGGTTGGTGAACGGGTTAAATTTTACTGTGCGAACGTTACTCATTTATGAGTTGTTGGCATGACATGATATAGTTAAAATGGTTACGTAATCAGGTGCGAAATTACACAATCTAGTTCGACATGTTTAAATAAATAGGTTGAAATTGAACTAACACGTCTTAATATATTTGACACATTCAATTTTATTTGTACGCTATTATATTTTGAAAATTGTATTTTCACTCTAAAATTAGTGAATTAATATACGGGTTACGTGGGTTATGAGTTTAATCTATACACTTTTCGATCATTAAACAAATCGAGTAAATTGTCAAGTTGTGCTCAAATCAATCAAAACTCGTGTTTGTGTCGTGTTATGGTACGGGCCTGACTCAAATTGTCAATCCTACTCAACTATCACTCACTATCAATATTTATTTTAGAATTATCAATTCTAGGCTAACATAATTATTTATTGAAGTCAACTAGTTTGACTTAATTGGTGTCAAAAGCAGCACTAGGTTTGTGGCAAAGGATAGGCAAGAATCTATAGAAAAGATATGCAAAAGCCTCACATGCTCACATAGGAAGCAATCAAGAAATTGTAGAAAAGCAGCCACAACACAATTATCAATCAATCAAATCTAGAAGAAATCTTAAATTTTATTTAGATTCTCAAGTTTGGCAACAAGATATTTAGTATTTTAATTTGATGATGTAATTTAAATATGACTGAATTAATTAGGTTTTAGAATATTGAGTAAGATGTTACAATTTCAAACTTATTGATAACTACAAATAATTTTTTTTTAATAACCATGATTTCTCAACTACTACTTTTTGAGTTCATCAATGTTATTTTAAATTGATTTATATTTCCTGTAAAAAAACATTTTGAATAAATTATTCTAAGTTTAATATCTAAAATTCTTGAATTTTGTTTAAAAATACGTTTTAGCAACAACGATGAGATCAAATTCGGGTTGATGTAGAAATCACGTGACGTTTACCATAACTAAATTTAAGTATAAGATATTTTGAAACAAAATTGTATAATTAAATGAAAAATTGACGCTGAAATTAGAATTATACAATTTCACATTAAAATTGGTCTCATATATAAATCTGGCTCACTTATATGTCATGTGGTCGACACACGTAAAAAAAGTTAAAATAATAATTAATATCACTATAGTTTGATAGCATTAGTATTGATTTAACGTATTCAAAATAAAATAACTTAATTTGAAACTTGAAACAATATAAATAATTTAGGTAACATATAACATTTCCCAATGGTCTTTTATGATTATGAGAAGTGAAATATGAGAGTAAAAAAGATAGATGAGAAACAAATGAATATTGTATAATGGGAGAAGAAAAGTAACCTTTTCTTTTAAGTCCTAAAATAGAAAAATATGGTGTTGAATGATTAGGCTTTTTCAACTCTATGTAGCCTAAAAAAAAAAGTAACTATCAAAAGTAAAAATTCTAAAGAATCCTACTGTGAAATCTTGCAAATGTTAACATGTATAAAGACCTAAAAAGTGTGAGAAAGAGATCTTCCTATGGGTTCATGAAAAGGCCCTTTATGGCATCAATTTCACAAAAACAAAGAAATTCATTTCCTGACGTCGCAATTTAGATTTCGGATTGAATTTGTATGTTAAGATTATAAATTCGATATCAAAAGAGCTCATATAGAAAATATTTTAATTTCTTAGTGTAAAAGGAATTGTCCTATACTCCTATTCAATCTGATTTGATCCAAAAATTGGTCGAATTGAATTAGATCGATTTTAAGTAGGATTAAATTTCAAATGTATGCATATTCGAATCCAAATTATCTCCCTCTCTCCCTCTTTGTATTTTTAACATTTGTTTTATTTACCTTTTTGTTCCCTATGCTATATGCACATATTTGTATTGATAAATGTATACACAAATACCAGTATGATATAGATACACACTAGATTTTGCATCAATTATCGTTTGCTAGTTTAGAATTGTCTCTTTTAAAAATGAAATGTATGCGAGTTTATCCATTATCGTCAAAAAATAATATGCATGTAAAACATATGCACAAAATGCATGTAAGCCGATCTTCTTCCACTTCAGCATCTGCTATGAAAATATTTGTCGCAAAACACTATTTTGTACAATGTTGTAAAATGATTCAACTGTGAAGAATTGTATTTTTTAGACTATAATAGTAGTATTTTAACAACAAAATTGTCCATACTAAATTTATAACACATAATTTTACATATACTTCGTTATCAGGTAACGACGACTAATACATCACAATCCGTCATAGTCATATCATATATTTATATGCAAATCTTATGTAAAATTACAGTTATAATAAATTAACCTTATAATCATCATCAAATTTGTAACTTAATAAAGTATATTAACAATTCCTAAACACATTTTAATAATTAATTAATAAAAAAAAGTGTTAAGAGATAGAGAAAGAGGTGGAGCAACCGTGCAAGTTAGCATAAAGTGGGTGGCGGGTAAAAAAGTAGGCGAATTCTGTGGGTGGGTCCTATCTTACGCAGTGCGCGAGGTGCGCACGAAACCCATTGAGAAGTTGATGGACACACGTGCACACTTTGACATTTTTTGCTTTTTTTTTATAATTTTTTTTCTTTTCCAATAAATAAAATAAAATATTAAATCATATCTCCCACTCCCACTAAACCCATCACTCCCTCCTATTATTTCTATTTTTTATTCGTCCACTTGAAAAGACAAAAATACCCTTATGTCTCTTACCTTATAAACAATTGTATGTTTTTAAAATTAGAACATAATTTGAATCGATTTGTTAATCGAGCTATTAATTAGTTGGTACAATTGGTTTGATAAGTTAATTCACTTTGAATTTTTTTGTATACAATCAAATCGATTACACCAACATTTCTTGAGTTTGATTATTATTTTAAGCTTGTAAGAATCAAACTGATATATCCACTAAGTTCTAATAAGTTAATTTTACACTAGGTCAATGTCAATTCGTATCCATCATTCTAAAATTTTACCATTATTTTAAATGAGTCAACTCGAACACGATATAGTCATTATACAGATTGAGGCATTGAGCTACAAAACACATTACCCATATAGAAATAGGTTTTTTTTTTTTTGATAAGCGACGGGACAGCAGGCCTACAAAGGCCAGTGTTTCTCACCCCCAA
>JAYMTF010001261.1:0-24808 GCA_036897485.1 Pelargonium nanum | reverse complement strand
ATCTGGTGATGGAGGCGCGTCCATGGCGGATTTGTGTTTTGCCGAGATTTTAGCATAGCTAGTGGTCGCTCCTGAAGACTATGAGGGAGTGAGGTTTTGCTGAAGAAGACGACTCTAGCACACAATACGCTACCGTTTCAAGATGGTCATTGTTCATAAATAAAGCAGTCAAGTAAAGCCTACACAAACGCGACATGAATATTAAGAGAAGCTAGACTACAAATTTAATGCAAATATTTTTACCGTTATTCTTCTTTAGGACGTCTTTTCATTTGCATCTTAAATATTTCAGCTTCTTATATGATATACTCCGTATGTTTTATTTTTATCAGTTCATATGATAAAGAAAAAAGAATACCAAAGTTTAAGTGGTAGAGACTTAGTCATGTCAATAAGGTGATGTCACTTCACCGATTAACATTCATGCACACCTCAATGAATTTGTGGACGCTCAATTTCTTTTGTTTCTTGCTGAGTTTCAGCCACTAATACCTTGGCTGAGACTCCTTGCTTTCCACGTAATATATGTTATGTTTACAACTTCGCGGTAATTATTTATAATTTTATTTAGATTCTTTTGTCCCAAAATAAGCGTTATTGTTTCTATTCGAGAAAAGTTAAAAATAAATCAATTAGTTTGATATATTTGTTGTTGTAGCTGCATCAGCACTGTTAAAAGAATACTAATGTACTCATTTTGAAACAAAGATTAAAGAGAGATGCATAACAGTCATTTTGAAATGAATGGAGGAACATTTTCTCCTTCACTATGAGAGTGTGACAAAACAAAGATCCTTATCTATTTTATTGGAATGAATGTGATGCAGTTTATTTCACAACTAAAATCCAGTTACAGGCAGAAATGATACAACAAAACAACCATCACAAGCAGAGTTTTACAGGCATATCTGCAGTCTCAATCTCAAATAAATCAACTACTCCATTCCAAGGGCCAAAAGTATCATTACTTGATCCACCAATTCTGCTGCAAGAGATTGAACTTTTTGTCACTTCACTCACTATTCAGCTCCCATCATCTGCACCATAACATTTCAACTCATTTTTATTTTACTGCAAATATTTCATTTCTTTTGCTCCAACAAAACTAAGCAAAAGTGAAGCCATCAGTTTAGAGCAATAAAAAGAAGGAACATAAAAAGTATTGTAATGGCACCGCAAGCCATGATAGAGTAATTAACATTTCACAAGGGTAAAGTGGGTTCCTAACTCATAAACATCATTCGTAGCTAATAAATAATTACCTTGAAGATGTCACCGAACATCCCTTGGAGGGGATTTTTACGTCGTACTCCATAGAACTTCTCAGCAATATCATCTAGCAACTGAAAAACAAAGACTTATGTGTTACAACCCGTGCATGTATCAAAGATAAGCATAGCTGCATAAGACAATAAGAAACTATATGTAGCTTAGGAGTTTGTTGGGCCATCACCATCAGAACATTGAACAATAAACAAATACCATACTGGTGTAAACCAAGTCGGCTACATTAATACTTCGTTTCACATATTGTTTGGTCAGATGCATTCTTGCACAACCTGATTAATGAATTTCAGGCATTTTAATTAGAAAAAAATAAATGCATACCTCATTGAATGAAGGTTCCCTGTCTATCTCAGCCTTGAAACTTGTTCTCAACATATTGAAAAGTGGCAAAGAATCTCTCTCTAACCTGCATAGAAAGAATTTCAAAAACTCAGTTTTATAACAGCAATTCTCTATGTGCTATAAAATAAAGAAGATAGATATGAACTACTACTTACGTCAGCAGAAGATAGACGCAGAACTTGATCAAATCTGATTTAGGAAAATCAAGTGACTTAGTTGCTGCTTGCTTCTTCATCTCATCCATAATATAATTACCATCTTTTAGATTACCAACAGATAAATACCTGGCACGAAAAGGAAAATAGATTGGAACTTCAGAGCCTCAAGGAACTCTTAATATTACAATCAAGAGATAAACTGCAGGGAGGATGAGAGGCATACAAATGTAAGATAATAACACTCAACTTTACTGAAATAGAGGAGGTTACTTTACAGGGGAAAATTTCTGTAAACAAAATTTCAGAGTAATCATGAAGAGTTTAACCAGCTTAGGCTACCCCTTTAACCACAAGTTCCATCATAAACTGCTTTCTGGCAATTCGCTACTGCATGATTGAAATAGCCATGTTCAAGCCTTGCAGTGCAGGTAAGCGTTTGAGTTAAAGATGTCGCTTTCCAAGCAGGACATCAGCACCCACAGTCAAGCTGGCAATTTGGACCCGAATCCGACCCACAATATGCGGGTTTGGGTTGCATAAAATGATGCAACCGTTTTCTTCTATTGTGACTTGTATCTCCATTGGTGCTATGACTAACTATAAAACCCTCTCTAGGGATTGGGTGTAGCTACGTATGTTTGGTAATAAATAAGATTGGTGTGTTAATGCTCATTGTATGCTTCTATGGTTTGTGCTATGCTAGCTAGGGTTTCAACTCCTTTGCTTGATTTTAGGATTTTGTAAGAAGTATAGGTAGATGAATTGCAGCTCCCTAACCGAGACCTAATTAGAATGTGTTTAAGATTGTTCACTAGGGATAGTAACATGACTAACACGAAGTTAAGATTCCGGACTTTTGCTTCATATGTTTGTTCATTGCTCATGGGAGTTACTTAGTGCTTTCATAGTCGCTTGGGAAAGCACTTGCATATTTACGAGGGATTACTTGCATGCATGAGTAGAAATATACAACTCAACTAGAGACCCAAAGTGTATTAGTGAACCTCCCCTGGTTTTTTTTCTTTCTTTTTTTAGTGAACCCTAGTTCCTAGATTTTACATTCATTAGTTAAATCACTTGTTCATTAGTTATGTTCCTACACAAATCACTTTAATCATTAGTTCAGACATTTGGACATGGCTTTAGCTAGTAATTGCATCCCTTTCCTTGTGGAGACGACCTGTACTTCCACTTGTACCATTTGTGCGACCCAACAACAGCAACAACAAGGTGTTCAGCTCTACAGGTAATTATACCGATAATAGGAAAATGTGTACTTACATGAGAATCGCTCGCCCAATGGCCAAATCACCTTCTCCCGGATAACACTGCATAATTTAAAAGCACATCAATTTTACTTGTATGCATATTAAGCAGCCCCAGTTTACAGGCATAACTATGGAGAAGGAACATGATGCAGCAAATCAACTATTGGTTGGAGTTTGTCTAAAAATCTCATTTCTTTTCGTCATTAAGATATCAGAACTGAATCCAAAACTTGAATACTAATAATCAATAAAAAGTCTAAATTGAAAGAAATATCAGAAAGGAAAATTAAAAATATAACTAATGAAATGCATAGTAGAGTTTTTCGACTAACATTATAAATTATAATACTATCTCTGTTTCATAATAAGTGTCATTTTAGAGTTTTTCACACAAATAAAAAAGTTATGTAAAATGACGTATTTAACCATACATTGTTGTTTGTGCACTCATTCACTATTACTAGTATTAGTGATAAATATTGTACTTGGAATATGAAAAGGGCATAATTGTAAAGTGACGAGCCTTTTATCTTCAAATGGTATAATGACATTTATTTTGAAACAAATTTTGTTTTCTAAAACAACACTTATTATGAAACGAAGGTAGTGCCACTTAACAGCAGAATTGAACGTCTAGAGTAAAATAAAGCTAACCTTGCCCAAAAAATTTACTAGAGTAGCAGCAAACGCTTGTGGGTCATTGCCCCTAACAAAGTGAAAAGATACCTTAGCCATATCCTGCAAAGAAGCAGTGAATTTATGTTAACTACACAACTGCAGCATGGGAGCCAAATATCTGTGTTGCTTCCTACATGTCACCATTGTTTAAGAATGGAAGTGTATAAGTACAAAAATAATAAAATTACTATTCTGGTATTTTCGAGAAACACTCAATATAGTCCTATGATAGGTTGCACTTGAGGTGACAGAATTTCAACTATTGAATATAGACCAATTTCTAAGTTATCTGCATGTAGCCCAATCTTTTACTACAAGAAGTATTAACAACCATATTGAATCGTGAATCATGATACAAATCGGGAATTGGAATCGGGAATCGAATCGGAAAATTCAAGTACAATCACACAAAACTTTTGAACACAATTATATTATAAACATATAAATTACTAGAAAAAAGTTAGTTTAAACTAAAACAAACAACTTAATAAGTAAAAAAATAATAGTTATGAAATTTTCTCAATATGGGTCGAGACAGATTTGACCTGATCTTGTATGACCAGCCTCTTATAACACAACACATGTGAATCAGCCCAATCGGAAGAATCAAATCGGAAATCGGGAGAAATCGGTTGAATCGAGTGATTGTCTCCCGATTCTAATCCATGGAAATTCAATAGTGATTTTGAAACGTTTAGGGGAAAATGTGAATCGACTCGAATCAGCCGAGTCAAATCGGGAATCAGAGATTTTAACAAACATGAATTTTTAGAAGTACATACATTTTATGTTATTATGTGCTTATGTACTCAACAGCCATTTCCTTTCATCTAGAAAGTAGAGATGTAGAAGATGTCATAATTGTTTAAAGATTATGAATTAAGTAAGCAGCACCTACTATGATACTTAGCCTTTTTTTTCAGTCAAACATACCAGCTCAGGAGATTCAGAATACATATATTCGGCTAGCATAGCATGTATTTGTGGGGATCCAAATTTATCCGGCCCAAACTCTGCAGACCACCTGAAAACAAAATAATGAATGCATTAGCAGTAAATGATAATGTTAAAAAGAAGATACCAACACAGACAAGTGATAGATACTTCCACACAAATGTTTCTTGTCCACACATACATGGTAAAATTATCAACTACGTTAACACACACTCTCTTGTTTAATACATCATAGGCAAAATAAAATAAACTTGTTCATAGCCCAGATTACAAATCCTAATGCACTCTCATTCTTGGCATTTTTATCCCCTTCTCTAGTTTCTGGCTTCTGCCCCACCATTCACAAGATTGAAGAACCTTTAACATGAGAGGTTTGAGGAGGGAGGGGGAGCTCAAGACTCAAGTCAGATACTCTATAATCATAAGCCATCAGCTCACATCTATAAAAAAAATGTAAAAACTCCATATGAGATTTGGTACCAGTACTTGCACAGGTACTGTAGTGTTTAACTTAACTGAGATTCTCCTCACAATCATAGATTTAGATATAAAAGAAAAGGGCAGCCTAATGCATGGGGCTCCCACCATTGAAGGGAATCATAGATTTAGATATGATATGGTAAAAAGGGTCAACCAGCCTGAAAAATTATGATATGGTTGCTATGCTAGAAATAATCATAAGATCTTTCCAGGCAACCAAAAAAAAATGGTCATAATTTCTCACCTATAAGCAGCTTTTAAGAATGATGAACATCCCTCTACGCGGGTTTTTGCTGCCCCAAGGGCTTCATGAAGTTGTTGCACTTCATCATCTTCCATAACTTCCCCCAAGCTCTGTGGAAGAGGGACCCGAGGAAACAGCTTGTAGATTGTCCTGACACGATCTGGAATGGTATTTAGTCATAATTACAAAGAAAGCAAACAAGAAGAAATACATAAATTCAACAAGAAACCCCAAAGTATCCAGATTACAGGTGAGGCAATAACAAAGTTCTGCCTATTTTCCAAGTTCTGACTTACATGCAAAGCTAGCAAAATCAAGTTTCCTGAACTAGCTATTTCAAAAAAAAAAAAAAAAAAGTTTCCTGAACTAGCAAGGGAAGCTTAAGCAGCATTAATGATTTCATGCCAGATAAACCCACAAGGGTAAAGTAGGTAAGCATTATAGAATCTAGATTACAACAGAAAGTGAAAACTGACCAAGGGTTTGATTGTTGCAAGGATATTTCCCTTTGACAAGTGTATCCACAAACATAGAAGCAAGCTCCGCCCCGCAAGTAACCTGAAATGTTTTTACATCCACATCATCGGAAAATTAAACATAGAACACTCACAAACTTCTTCATGCACAATTCCTACTGCTAGAGGTTTTATCCAATAAAATAAACTTGTTATAATTATTCAGACAAATGTAAATGTGGGCGTCAAATAAATTCGAGCTTATCAATCATCCAAAGATTAGGGATGATATGTTAGGAACTATTTTAAAATCATCTAAACCCGTACATAATCAATTCCATAACCAGCTTGCAAGTACCAAATAAAAAAAAACAATCATTATACTATATGAAAATAATGAAACCATATATATTTGTATTAAATGTCATCAGATAGCCAAGCCTTGAATCCTAGTTTCCAATTCCTACATGGCCATATTTCACGAGTTAACAAAAGTCATGCGTATCAGAACTTAGGACGATGGACTTGAAAGTGTATAACCTGCCCTTTTCGCAATTGTATGCATGCTCCTGCCTGAATGAGGTCTAGAGCTTCATTAAATCTTTCAGCAAGTATGTATCTGCAATAGAGCAAGCAAGTTTTGTCAGTAGACACGCCTCAAAACAATATCGAACTCTCCTAAGTTTGAGACAAACATCAACCTCTCAATGCATCAAAAAGACAAAAGAGATTTTTTTAAGGATAATTGACATAAATCTGCCCATCTTGAGATCAGGTTAGAATCATGGCATAATTACTATTGTAAGCCCATATGTGATTTGGTTATTCTTAACCATGTGAAAGCATTATCCCCTGTCGAGGAACAAAAATAATGTTCGACTAAATTTTTTTAATAAAAAATTAAGTAGACGGCGATGATTGTGAAATTTATTAGGTTGCGTTTGGGAACATGGATTTGATTTGAAATTCATTATTTGAAATTTCTGATTTGAAATGTTGTATTTCAAATACAAATACAATGTTTGGGAAACCATAGAATTTCAAATGGCAAGGTAAGAGCTGTCATTTGAAATCTCATGTTCTAGTCGTGTTTTGAAAGCTATTGGAGTTGACTCAAATCCAAATCCAAATTCTTGGAGTTCCCAAACACCTCAATTGGCTCAAATTCAGAATTTCAAATGAAATGAAGATTCCCAAACACACCATTAAGTTATTAGATTCGCTTATTTTTCAATTCTACATCCTAGCTTCTGCAAAGCAATGATCATAGACATAATAAACTTCATCATCATCTAATCTAACTCATCACGTATTGCTGAGGCAACAAAGCAAATATCAAAATATGCGAAGATCAAGTGAAGATCGGTAAGTGCTATTACCTTGCCCCGATGGACTTGTACATCTGCTGAGCTCCATAGTAATTACCCTCATTCACAGCTTTCTCTATTTTATCAATGTTCTGCAACAATGCAAACAGTCAAGTTAATCCTTCTTCTTTTTTCAGTAATGGGCAATATGTAATCATTGTCCTGCTTCAGTATCAATACTATTTTGACTAATAAAATTCAACCAGAAGAAAGTGAGCTTAACCTATGATGTGAAACATCCAAAATTTCAAATCAACATACAACAAAAACCAATTAACTCAGAACTCGACAGCCCATTGCGATTCTAGATTCAAAAATCAAAATTTCAAAGTCCGTTTTCTTGGCAACCAAATATACAGAGAAAACAAGTATGTAAAGGGAAACAAACCTCCTGAGCCGGAGGTAGCAAGGCTTTAGCTTTTCTGGTTCTCTCTTTCGACATGGCTTAATTAAGATTTTGTCGTCGTCCTCTTCGTCTCCGAATCCTATTTGCAGCGTAACGGAGAGATCTGCTTCTTCTTCTTCTGTGTCTGTTTCGTTTTAGAGGCCAATTGAGTTACGAATAGGATAGTTTCTGATATTTAAGAAAAAATTAACAAAACCGAAGAAGAAGAAAAGAAATTTTTTGTATATTGATTTTCTTTCTATGTCCTTTTAGTAGGGAGGTGGCAAAATTTAGGTTCGGGCCGGGTCGGTTGGGTTGATGGACCCTAACCCTACCCTATAGGGTTGTAGGGTTGGTCGTGTTAGGATCGGGCTGATGCACTTTGTATATCCGATCCGAAAATATTATATGTCATGCAATCCGAACCCGAACCAGTTTTTCAGGTTGATAAATGTAGGCCCGAACCCGACCTTAAATCTTTCAGGTTTCGGGTACCCTTTTGTTAGCTCTTGGGCTGGCAATTTGGGTCATTACCCGTGAGTTGTGACACAACACGTAGTTAAGCGGGTTCAAATTTATCTCAAACAGATTCAGATTGTGTTTGTGTTCAATTTTAAGGTTTGTTCAATTATCGTGTCGGGTTCATGTTTAACACGTCTAACCCGCATAACCTGTTTAATTAAATGGACCTGAAGCCTCTCAATGAATTAGTCATTACTCAAACTCAAATAGACTTTCAGTCTCGTTGTTCTGCTCTCGCCTCTTCTCTACCGCACAGAGACACAAAGCCTCTCTTTTTGCCGTCACCACCGGCTCCGGCGAAACAGACCACCGCCAATCGGCTCCGGCACACCAGACCACCGCCAATATCAGGTTTGTACTTTTTATTTTATTTTATTTTTGTTTTGACTTTGCTTCTTATGTGTTTATTTTCCTCCTGTGATTGTGATTGAGATTTGTATTGAGGGTGTATGAGCTAAAAGCTAGTAACTACAGTAGTGTTGCCGAGAATGGAAGTGAGTTTGATCTTGCATATGAGTATTTATAGACACAAAAATTGACCCTTCAACAATCTCCCAAAAACACTTTTATTTCTTTTTTACTTTTTTGCCCACCAATGTACAAACTGGTTAGCCAAGTCAAGCGAGAAGCTTTGATTTGTACAATTCTGTAATAATGCTGAATGTATTTACTTCATTATGCTTGTTACACTTTCTTTTCTTCCTTCACTGCATTTGCTAGCATTGAATTAAAAGAGATATGAAGAATCCATCAAATTGTATATTTTTAGGTTATTTCACCAGAAAGTAGGCTAGAATTTGAACTTGTTTTTGAGATGATACACTACAATACTTTCCGTGTGCGTGTAAAAACTAGAATCTGATTATTTAGGGCAGAATTGTGCAACTTGAAAGAAGTGCAGTGCTTAATCTCTTGCAGAAGTTTGGTGACATTACTGCCGATCTGTCTGACATGGTTATGGTTATTCACGTTTAGTATCCGTATTAACTTGAACCTGAACTTGTCATTCATTTTATGTTATTTGGAAGAAAGAGAGCACCTTTAGGCTTTGAAGCCATAACACCTTTTCAGAATTGATTTTTGAGCAGGACCCTGAAAGTGGAGAAATAGTAGCAAGAACTACACAGGAAAACAAAATTGAGAAATGGGTTCAGAAGCATTGCGAGCTGCAAAGGTGTACCGGCAACTTCTGAAAGCTGTCACAAAACATATTGGCAAGGAAGAGAATAAGAAGCATTTCAGGGAATATGTAACTGAAGAATTTAGAAAGAATGGAAATTTATCTGATGTCTCCGCCATTCAGCAGAAAATTAAGCTAGCTCACGACTACACCTACCTTCTTAACAGTGTGCACCATCACAAGGTAATGCTCTCTTTAATTGAATTGTCTTAATTATATTGCATAGACTGTTAACTAGATTCATGCCCATTCTTAGATTGCATCATGTAAATCTAACAGATTGATAACAAATATTAAATCTTGGAAGATATACCAATTCTGTGAGATAGTTGGAAGGATCGCAAGAACCAATGAACTGTTTCTTGTGATAATGAAAGACATTTGACATAATCTGTATACCATGAAGTTCAGTTCTTTTTAATCTCCATATTAATAGTAATCTTGAATTGGTTGCTATTGTGCAGGATTTGCTTTTCTCGTACAATATTGGAGTAGATAGATCTAATGAAATGAAAAGAGTCATTGGCAAATCTGCTGCAAGTGTGGGTCTTCAGCTTCCAGAGGTTTATCAGCCTTGATTGTGAACATGCTTGTATGATCTTCATCTGGTTTGTTTCATGGAGTATTTTAAGTATCTTTAGATATAGGGCTATATGAGATCCTGCTATTGACATACTTATTATCTGTTGTCAACCCAAATTATTCATTTCAAGCCAAAATTTAGGCTAGTGAGTTGCTTGAGGCAGCTGCTGGACTAGTAAGGTCATTTGTGATCAGATTTTGTTGGAAATAATGGAGAATTTTTCTGGCCCTTTTCTCTAGTTTTCTCTGTGCTATTACATTGTTACTTATGTGCTGTTAAATCTATGGGTGCTTGTTCATTTCCTGTTACCAACAAAGGCTTGGCAAAAGAATGAACTTTATGGGTGCTTTTGCAATTCTTGAGGTTGCTTCTTGAGAGCAGCACCATTTTAAAAACTCGAATTTGGGACCTCAGATTAAAGAAACCTCGGGTTAAACTGGAACAATTTTGATTGACCAACACACTTGTGGTTAGTTATGGGTGTTTGATATGTGCAACATGGTGATGGAGTGACAGGATGGATTAGATCATGAGACCCTGCTGCTGCACCAGATCAGAACTCCAGTGCAGAATAAAGTTGAGGTAGTGAGTCAAAAGGGAACTGTCAACAAAACTGCTTTGCTAAGTACTAGGCACGTGTCAGCCACGTGGCATCCTGAGTGCCTTCACTTTGCCACCTGTTAGTTACTCTGTTTTGTTGGGTATCTGGTATTCCATTATATGGGTCTACAAGTCCATTGCTTGATCACAACCCATCTGAAACTGCAAGATTTTATCATCAAAAGATTGAGAAAAAGAAGATAAACCCAAAACCTCTCTGTGAACTGTAAAGAAAGAGGAAAAAGCAAATTTGTGATAATCTTGTTGGCTGTGGATTGTGATTGTGATGGGTTCAGAGACATTTTTGGAAGTGATACTAGCAATTCTGCTACCACCTGTGGGGGTTTTCCTGAGATATGGCTGTGGAGTAAGTAATTTTTCTAATTAATTGATTAATTGTAATTGTAATTGTTGTTACTTTTGATGGTGAATTAATGATGGATATTGCAGGTGGAGTTCTGGATAGATTTGTTGTTGACCATATTGGGATATATTCCAGGAATTATATATGCTCTCTATGTGTTGGTTGGATAGTACTTAGTAGAGTATCTTTCAATTTTTATGTTTTTCAAGTATGTACATACATGTTGTATGTATCTTCATCTACTCAGTCATATAAGTGTTTTTGGTTTGTTGTTCCTTATCAGTTCTTGGTCACAGTAGCTTCCTTTCTCCTCAATCTTGTAGCTTTATTACTTGTTGTATGGTGTAACATATCTAATATGGTGGTTTTATTTTCAATGTATTACAAATGTGTCATGTTTATATGTTGAAGTTACAATGAATGAGCATATGGTGCCTTCAATAATCATTGAAGTTGTTTGTTGAAGAAGAGTATTGGTAATCAATTGGACAATAAATATGGTTGAGATATTTAAGTCATCAATTTACCTATAAAGTTGTTCTGGAGGTGCAAGAGCTACAAAACTTATGTCAGACTTATGCGGCTCCATAGTTTGGAAGGAGGGCTTCATATTGCTATCAACCAAATAAAATGTTGCTTAATACCTATACACATATGACCCTACAAGGCTACAAGAGTTTAGTATTGTATTTTGAGATGATTGTTTGGTCAAATATAGGCTAAAATGCATTTTGAAAGTTGCAAGTTACTAATATAACTTTCACAATTATAATATAATAATAATGATATTTAAATTATATTTGATTGAATAGACTCAAATAATTTGTTTTCTTATCTCAACCCAAATTCAAATTATTCAGCTCATCTAAAACTTTGAATAAAATACAATGACATACAACACACACACACATATATATATATACAAGTTGATTTACTTAGTTCCCAACCAACCTACTCCTATCATAATAAACATGCAATATATGGTCTAACTTCTACATTATGCACAAACACCATCAATGATCGACCTCTATTAAACAAATGAGGTCGACCTACTATTATCGGCTAACCAAAATGTCATACAATTTGTGAGGAATCATGTCGTTCAAGTCTACACAACTGTTAACTTCAATGGACTTGCAAATATGAAATATTAGGAGTAGAGGTGGAAGTAATTGTTGTCTCTCCTCCTTTTGGCTCCAGCATAAGTGAATCACCTCTCACATAAGGAGGTGCAGAGAAAAATTGGGCCAAAATTATGTTGATTAGTCTAGATGTGATATGACTTAAAGCTGGCAAAAGGGTACTTAACCCGCCGGGTACCCGAAACTTAACCCATTTTGTGTCAAGGTCAAGTCAAAATTTATCATCCCAAAAAAATTGGGTCGGGTTTTGGTTGAGCAAATTATAGCATTTTCGGGTTGGGTCATACATACCCGCAAAAATAAAATATTTTATGTCTAAAATCCGAACCGATCCGATCCTAATCCGATCAACTCAATAGAGTCGGATTAGGGTTAATCAATCTGAACCCAACCTTTTGCCACCTCTAGACCATGACTCGAAGCTACTGAATCTCTGCTAATCAAGTGCCCATTTCAAAAACCTCGTGGTTGAAAAAAAAAATCACGCATGAATATTTTGGGCCAGCTCTAGTGAAACTAAAAAGGTAGGCCCGGGCCGCCCGGCCCAAACAAGCCAACAATCAACAGCGCCGCAGCTGAAATTATCGGAAAAGAAGCATATATGTATGAAAATAGCAGTTACGATTAGGGTTTCACAGAGGCTGTTGATTCTATACTCTTCGACGACCTCCTCCTCCTCGTTTCTCAGTTGCAGTCAACGAACCGCTCCTCTCAGCGACAATGGGGTAACCATCTTCCTCTTCTCATTCATCGTTTTCTCTTTCAGTTTCTTTCACGTGTTTTTTCTGCTTCGTTTATGAGAGTGATTGAATTTGGGACTTTTGTTTCATTGGAGTGTTTGGGTGCTGAGAAAACCGTAGAAAAGTGGGAATTTGAATGGGAGATTAAGATTCAGTTGCTCATTAGACGTAGAGTGTCCTAACAATGTGCCCAGTGAGTGCATATTCTACTTGTTTGAAGACTGAAGTGACTAGTGTCTGAATATTTAGTTTTTAGGAGTTTTGGGTGCTGAGAAGATGGTGGGAAAGTGGAAACTTAGTAGCTCATTGGGTATATAATGTGCTCATCAAGTATGTTAGAGTGGATATTGTATTTGTTTGGAAACTGAACTGACATGCCTTCTAATTTTTTAAGTTTACCTACATGATTCCTTACACATTTTACATGGAAGCCATTTCGCCTCCATATTCTAGTAAGGTTTAACTTGCTTTCTTCTTCTTTAATGTGGAATTATAGTTTAATAATTTAGCAATGCTCAATTTGTTCTGATTCCAGCCTAAACCAGCTGAGCTCTCAACGTTTAATATTTGAAGTTAACTGTCTAGCAACCTAATTTTTTATAAGCCTAATTGTTCAATCATATATGAGAATTGCCTATTATTGAGGACCAACTTGTGTAGAATTATAACACTTTCCATGATTCTTGTTTATGTTGAGGAATTAGCATATACATAGTATTGAATATACAGTTTTGGATAAACATTTTTTGTCTTGAACCTGATATAGCTAGTTGACTTGTAGTGACAATTTACACAGCCTTGCCACTCAGGGTATACAAACTAATGTTAGAACTTAGAAGTTATACATCACTGCTCTTCTTATACTTCACTTCTAAAAATTACTTTAATCTATTACTGAATGTATGTCCAATCTCTTGTGCTGTGTTGTGTATGTTGCTGGAGAATAAATTAATGATGACTTGCAAAATGTGTGGCTATCAGGAAAACCCGTGGAATGGGAGCTGGGCGCAAGCTGAAGTCTCACCGCCGAAGGCAGAGGTGGGCTGACAAGTCCTATAAAAAATCTCACCTTGGTAACGAATGGAAAAAGCCATTCGCTGGTTCTTCTCATGCAAAAGGCATTGTTCTAGAAAAGATGTAAGATTCAAGATCCTGGTCACTTGTTTGTTGAAATATCCTGGATGCTGCTGATACATACGTTTGGATTTATGCCTAACTTGCCATTAATTGGTTTGTGCAGCGGTATTGAAGCTAAACAGCCCAATTCTGCTATTAGAAAGTGTGCGCGGGTTCAGCTTATCAAGAATGGGAAGAAAATAGCTGCTTTTGTTCCCAATGATGGTTGTTTAAACTACATTGAAGAGAACGTAAGTCTTACTATTTTTGTTTTCATCTCTAAATTTCCTGCAAACAGAAAATATAATGTAACCACAAGGCTATTCCCTCCCCCTTTTTTCTTCTCATCAAATACATGTCAAACTAGGTCAATAAATGTGGCTATACATCAGTTACAATTTATTGTACGTGTACAAATCAATATACTTTGAACTTGCATTCATGAAACTGTCAATTAGATTTTGCAAAAGGAAAAATGGATCCCTGGTTCATTCATTCAGGTGTTTCTTATCAACTTTGATTTCATTGGTGCAAATTATCGAATCAAATAGTATATAGAGTATTGGAGCATGGAAAGGTTGAGATAATAGCTTTTGTATTGATGAATGGTATCTGGCTGTGTTTAATGTTCTGATTGTTGATGGGGGTGCAGGACGAGGTGTTGATAGCTGGATTTGGACGTAAGGGACATGCTGTGGGAGATATTCCTGGAGTTAGGTTCAAGGTTGTGAAGGTGTCTGGTGTGTCTCTTCTGGCTCTCTTCAAGGAGAAGAAGGAGAAGCCTAGGTCTTAGATTGTGGCAGGTGTAGTGGATAATTTTTGTTAACAAATTTGCTAAATTTGAATTTTTGTTTGTCATGAGAAGACTTTTTTTGATGAAGTAAAAGACCCAATGCCTTTAGTTGGTTGATTCAATAGTATTATGATTTGCTACCCAAATTTTTGCACTTGGCATATCTTGTTTGTGTTATTGCAAAGATTTGACATATTGGCTCTTTCCCCCCAACTTTCAATATAGATGAACATTTTGGCTTGCGTTAATATAAAGTTATTCCTTTGGAAAATATCCATTAATCAAAATTAATTGATAAAAATGATATCAAATAAGGGTTTAAATAAAAAAACTTGGCCTATAAAAATAAAACTTTGAAGTCACATTTCAAATATCAATGGCTTATAGTTCTCTTGATTCAATGTTATTCAAAAGCACATCATCCAAGAAGGATGAAGATCACAATGCACAACAAACTATAGTTTCATTTTAGCTCCATCACAACATCACCCCTCAAATTTATGAATCCAATATGCTTGCTTAAGCTATTGACTTGATCTTCAAACCTAAATAGATTCTCCTTCTCATTCTCATTACCTTCGGCGTGCCGTTTAAGAGATTGTTTTCTGGTATTTGCACAAACCCGTCCCTTGTTCTCTCTCTGCACTTTCTTCTTCCGAAGCCTTTCAGTTCCTCTGGTTTTGGCCTTTGGACTGGTTCTCGGATCATTTTCTGGTGGTGCTACTGCATTGTGCAATGCAGATCCCACATTCTCAGTTTCTGAGTGATTGTCACTGCTCTTATTGCGGAATGACCTTCTGTCATCTTTCGCAGCAGTCCGGGAAAGATAGCTTCTCAAGGTTCCTGGAACTGGAGAGGCTTTTGAGGTAGCATTTTCTACTGTTTCAAGCTGATTAAGATTTGCAGCAGGAGACAAAACTCCAGTCTTCTGAAAACCAAAGTTTGTATTCTCAGTTTCTGTTGAAGTTCTTGTTGCTGGAAGCTTAGCATGCTGCAAATCCGATTTGTAATGCAAACCTCCATTCGGTGACAGAAAATTCACCTGACAAAAAGTCCAAAAAGATGATAAGCTCGTATGATTGAGTAATATTCACTTACAATAAGCAGTAGCGAGTAATAGAATAACTAACCCCATCAAAAAATCCAAGCTTTGGGGATGGCATTCGGAGGCCTGAAGGTCTACAGTTTCTTGAAATGCCGGTAAGATCAGGACTATTTCTTGCTGAAACTTCCTTGTAATGTAGACTTGGCAACGTTGTCTTATGATCTGAGGCCTGAGTGGCATCACGGTCGACAGAGATTCCCCTACTATTAGTGTCCAGATATTTCTTGCAAATATCTGATTTTTGGCTTACCAAAATAGTTGATGGTGACTCGGAGGACCATCCATCGAGGGAGCTATCAATGGAGCTGGCCAGTGATGTACAAGAGGAACGGCAGCTAGAATTTGACAGCTCAGCTCTATTTCTTGCTGAGTATCTCAGGGGAGAGCATGGAGTTGAACCATCTGTAACATTTATGAAATCTGTGTTTCTTCTCAGATAGGTTGAAGGAGATTTGAAACTGCCATCCGGAGCTGTACTGACAGTGCGAAATGGGGAGCAAGACTCGGCGTAACCTTTTACGGGAGTGGAAGAACCCAAACGAGGTGATTTGGGATATGGTTTAGAAATAGGGATAAGATTATACGAAGTCCTCAAGCACTGTTTCTTCGACGCAATCACATGTTTCCCTGTAAGGATTGAATCTAAATCAACATAGATTCCAATTGAGTCCACATGGATGAAAATATTGGACTGTGTCATGAACAAATACAGAATGAAAATCAGATGGCAACTTTTCTTACCAGAGGCATCTTTCGTAAGATTATCTTCCATTTTGATATGGTTTGCACCTGAAGTAGCCTTTTTGCTTGGCGCTGCTGGGATGAGGTTGACCCGTCGCACAATCTTGGGTGGCTTCAAAGTGTAAGGGTTGAATTCTGCACTTCTAGCAGTACTCTGTAATCATGCAGACAATTTTTTTTCATTAAATCATATACTTCCATTATCAATTCACCCATGCATCAATCAGACATATTGATCACTGGTTGCAGCTGAAACTAATACTTAGCCTAAATTTAGCTTCATCCATGTCGTTAAGAGCAACCCACGCAATACACAAGTGAGCAATGATGGAATATTATGGTTACTTTGTGCTTCACTAGGGAGTGCATTATTATCATTTGAAGATTATATCGTTCTACTCAATCAATACGTGCCTGAACTTGTGGTCCTCGTGCATGGGCAGAAGCTTCCTTTGCGTTTCTCTCTAGTCCATGCATGTTAACTGGTAGCTTAGTTGCAGCTGACATGGGTTTCATCTGCAATTTAAATACAAGAACTTCACCTTTTATGATATGTAATTAGTAACAACAGATACAATAGCCAACCACCATTATGAGAACTTACCCTACTTCGAGAGGAAACATCCAACTTCTTTGAGGCTGAAAAAAGCAATAGCATTTTAAGTTAAAGAAGAAGAAGAAGCAAACCAACAAACACAACAAAAAAATAACGTGTATGGTGAACCCAATGGACAGGTTTCTCTTGAACAAGGATCTGTTACACCAATCCAATGGCATGCTGGTGTTGCCTGAAATCTTTTACAGCTAAAGCACCTGAGAACAAATGTGATAGGCTACCTCTGAACCAAATGGTGAAGTGTACTGCAATATAGTGCATGCTTTAACTTTACCTGTTCCTTTACCCAAATTGCATCTCGAACTAGCCACATTGGAAGCTTTACTTGATTTCTGCTGGGACATCCTTATGCCTTCAAATAAACCATATTCAAGGCGTTCTAGAGAGAAACTGTCCCTATCCATTGTAGAGTTTGACTCAACAGATCTTTGAAGTTTTTCAATACCAGGAAGTCGTCCATGAGTTTCAGACTTTTTCAATCCTTTATTTATAATGCACAACTCATCGGGATCCAGAACTCCTAAACATGTAGAAAAACAGATATTATGACAATACCCTCATGATTGATGGAAATTGGAAAGCACATAAAACTAAGTTTTTATATATGGAATTAGAGTTATAGCTTCCTAAGAGAACATAAAGTTTACCTGCATTTGTGAAGAAACCACTATCCCAAGCTAAACTTCTGCGCAGATTACACTTTCCAATTCTACTTGTTATTTCTGGCTCTAGTGAATCAGATGATAAGTATACATGTTCTCTTGGCCCCAATACACTAGTTGAATTATCCGCTGCCCTAGCCTTCACCCTCTCAAACAACTCGTCAGGATCCAAAACCCCTGAGTGAGAAGTGATCTCAGTTATTAACAATCTAGCTTAAGTGCGCAAGAATTGAAAGAGAAGGCATTGTTAAACAAGTACCCGGGCTTGTGAAAAAGGCACTATCCCAAGCCAGACTCTTGCGCAAATCAAACTTGGGTTCGGGTAGAGCTAAAGATTCGTTTTCCCTTCGCGTGAGCTCTTCCGCTGTATCCTCCATTTCATGATCGTCACGAGAGCCGTATGGCTTACAATTGTCAAGTTTCTCTCGGCTATGAGAAACCACTGCAGAATCGAATTGGTGCAGAAGTCAGGACTCAGGAATGTAAAAAAGGGATTCAGCAAAATCTACTTTCACACATTCATTATCATTACCACAATTGCAATAATAGAGGCTAATGAGGTTTCAAATTTATGCCTAAAATGGTATCACAGCAATTGCACTTGATAAACTCATCATAATCTTCAACGTTAGTGACAGCCAGAAGATAAATTATATTCACAAAAATGACCTAAATCCTTGTAGAACCAACCAGTTCATCAACTTTACTATTCAAAACAATTCAACAAAAAGCATGAATCAGTAGCACCGCCCAGCTTGGAATGAATTGGATACAATAAAAACAAATTCTACATTTCAATGCCCAAAACCTACAAACATCTGGTCAGCCAATCATGTCGGTACCAAGAAAAGTCGTATGCAATGTTCTGTTTGGGAGCTGAGAAAAGCAAAGGAAAAAGAAAACGACAATCTATACAAGAAACCTCGTGAATACATGATCGTTTCACAGACCTGATGTGCGATGTTCTTGAGAATTGAATGAGAAAATGTTGCCATCTCCAAGATGATGAATCTTCATCTTCATCGTCTCCGTTTGGTATTTGGGAATTGAGGAGGATTTAAACGGCAGATATTGCCCAGAAGAATTTGAGATTGCGGAGGGAAAATTTTGAATTTGGAGAAAATCTAGATAATTAATTAAGGAAATAAATAGTGTAGTTACTGGACAAAAAGGAAACGGTCGTTATCTGGAAGAGCGGGGATTAGAACATTCCATTTAAATATTTTCATTGAAGAATATAATATATTATTATTCTTTAAATTTGAAATGAAAAATGTATATATATTTTTTTTGAATGCAATGAAAAATGTATTTTAAAACATGAATTGAGATCAAATAATCAGTTATCATAAAAGAGTTGGACAATTTTTTTAATTTATAAATTTAATAAATGTATTTACATTTGCTTTGATTAGGTTTATCTATTGTACGTAAAAACATTAATCTAGTCAATGAATGACAACGCGATACATGACGCCCAAATGCTTTGTCAAGTACTCAGCTCCATGTTACGACAACAAAGCCACATCATCACGTGTTTACTCTCGGATTGAGACGCCGTGGACTTGCTCCCAAACCGCAACACCAAGAGACTCGCCTCCTACAAGCGTCTCCAAGTCCACTAGTTGTACCCAAGACCGCAAGCGACATTCAAGGTCGTTGACAGCACCCAAGGCCATTGGTCATGCCTAAGGCCATTAGCCATGTCCAAATCCATTGGACGTGCCCAAAACCATTGGTGGGTTCCCAAAGTTATTGGTGATGTTCAAGACCATTGCGGTGCTCAAGATTATTGGTTTTGTCCAAAACATTCGGCCATATATGTTCAAGATCATTGGTTATACCTAAAGCCATAGGTATTAGAGGCAATACCACGACCATACAAGGCCACCCCCTAACTTGTGTCGCCACACGTTCTACAACCAGGGCCATCCGCGATGTTGGTCGAGTCTATCCGCACGCCTGTCACTAACCCTATCACGATAAACCATAGTGCATCACAACAAGTTCTCATCTAGCAACCATGAGGAGGCATGTCACTAACCATGTCACAACAAGGTCCCGTCCAAGTTTTTGTTTGACTTTTTATCTCACTGAGCAAACTCGACAATATTTCATAAGACTTGAAACCCTATGACACTACTCCGAGTAGTAGAGTCTTCTAAGAGATTTGGCATTCGCCGCAACTAATAAGGAGCACATGAGGACTCTCGAACTCTAGATACATCAATCCTCTTAGGGATGACCACTCTTCTCCCCGCGAGGATCGAACTTTCATAAGGGAAGACAACTCCACATTCCTAGCGACCTAAGGTCATGGGGAGGACAAGGCACTCACACCACCTCCATCCACGACCAACTGCTGGGGGCAAGGTCAACCCTCTCATGATCCGAAAAACTGAGCCATTTGTTCTCGATCGCAATAGCAACTGGCGTGAGAGTCAAAATAATCAATAGTGTTGGTTTCATTACATTCACATCGTCTCATGTTCTTTTCGATTTTGAGTCAAAAGGGCACGTCAATACCTTTTATGGAAGTGCAAGAAATATGGTCAACTTTACATTGTCCAATTCAATGTCTAAATAACCACTATTTCGGATGTCGAGTTGGGTTGTTGATCGAGTCATAAGTTTGACCAACCCAATCAATGTAGTAAACCCAATTACGTGGTGACCATAAACATTCTAAAACTAACTACTGCATTTAC
Source organism: Pelargonium nanum (assembly GCA_036897485.1). Classification (NCBI taxonomy): domain Eukaryota; kingdom Viridiplantae; phylum Streptophyta; class Magnoliopsida; order Geraniales; family Geraniaceae; genus Pelargonium; species Pelargonium nanum. The sequence continues at coordinate 4,318 of JAYMTF010001261.1, read as the reverse complement.
TGAATATGAAACCTAGTCTTGACCAAGTTTCAATTACCCACTTTGACCAACACTCCAACATGATCATGAAGAATCAAATTGATCTGCAAAGCAGACCTCAATCCAACTGGCAGAATATACAACATGTACTGATAGTGTGTTGCACATACATTGATCTGTCCACATTGTGATGCCAACCACAGTCACAGCTGTATCAAACTTATTAAAAACCAGATGGGACAATAATTGCAGAATGATTATTCCCTGTTTAGCTGCTATTGGTAACATCATCTCCTCATTGGAGCACTTACCATTTCTGGCCAACTTCTTTCTTCTTCACATTCAACTCACCAACAATACCCACCCAAACAGTGAGATTGTCCGGAATCTCAGCCATGATTTATTGGCTGAGACTCTCAGCTAAGAAACAAACGAAACGAATCTGGATGAAGTGTATATCAACTCATTGACCATGATTTATTGGCTGAGAGTGTCAGCCAGTAAACCATGACGTAGATTCTTTTTTCTCTATATGTATATATAACTACTATTTTTGGTTGTGCATAAATTATAATAAATTAAGAGAAAATGAACCCACAAGACATGGGGTAAATTAAATTGACATGGATCACTTGTTCTGTTCTGTTACATGATTTCATTACATGGGTCTCAATCTTTTTTTGTCTTAAGAAGATGCATGCATGTTAGAGAGAAAATGAAAGAATCTTATAGAAAAAAGCACCTAAGAATAGCAACTATAATTAAAAAAAGAAAAAAGAATTTGAAAAGAAGAGGCATTTCCCAGATCAGATAATAATAATGGTTGTTCTGAGCTTTAGCCACCACCTTCCTTTTGTTATTTCCTCATTCCAAGCCCTCCTCCACCTATTCCACAGCCAAACACACTGTTTCTGTAATTATCAGTTTTCTTTTTCCAATCCATAGTAAAAAAAGTAATTAAATTTTACTGTACTAGGCCACGTGGGTCGGTAAAAAATAAAAATCCAGTTGGCAGTGGGCCCCACTGAATCACAGATCACGTGGAACGAATGATACTCTTTGACCAAAGTAGATCTAAAAAACGGTGTGAGTGAGTTTCAGTTTCTACCTGGGTTTGGAGCCATTGCTGCTGGTTTTGAGATGATAGCTGGGACTGTGGTGATGTGTCCAGCTGTGGTTGGTGGAAACATGTGTGCTGGCAGCCCCATCGTCTGTGATTGATGGTAGTGATACAGCGGGTACATGGGCATCAATGTGTTCGCACCCATCATAGCCTGCCCAGGATACACTTGAGAGAAATGCCCATTCATGTAGGACCCACCAGTATAGCTCAGTTTCTGTGCCAATGTAAAAAATTGTAAAAACACGATCATAATCAAACAAATTACATACACCGTAGATTTCAGAATCAATGGGTAAGATTCAACATTAGATCCACTTACGTGATTGTAATTCACATCAGCAGCAATGTAGGTTGGGGAGTACCTAAAAAAATTATTAAAAAAAAAAATCTTAAGAAACGGTTGTCTCTTTACGGAACAATACAATTACACAAAAAAAGAAATTAAAATAATTAAAAAAATTGACGTACCCGTAGAAAGGAACGGCGTGATGAGGCTGGTGGTGGAACGGCGCCGCAGCAGGTGGTGGTGTACCCGCCGCCGGCGGGTAATACCATTGCACGTGATTTGCAGGTGCGGCGGCTGACGTGGATCTCGGCCCGACGTTAGATCCTTCAAAATATACCAAACACCAAAACATCAGCCCTTCATGATGCCAATATTTACAGAAATTAACACCGAATAAAAAGGAATTACAACGGTCAAAAATCGATACCGTGCTGCGGAGGCGTGGTGGCGGAGGAGACAGACGACCTCGGCTTCCTCGCGCCGAGGGAGGCCAGATTGCAGTTGGCTCGGCGGCCATTGATGATCGGCGTAGCGTCCTCGCAAGCCTTTTTCGCGGCCTCAGGTTCCTTAAACGTGACCTACAACACACAAACATCCAAAATGCAGCGCCGATCAGTAAAAATCAAGGATCTAGAAAAAAGACGCGTTCGATGATCAGTGTTGTTGGACTTACGAATCCGTAGCCCTTGGATCTGCCGGTGACTTTGTCGGAGATGATGACGGCCTCCAGGATCTCGCCGTACTTCTCGAAATGCTCGCGCATGGCCTCCTTGGGAGTCTCCCAGGCCAAGCCGCCGACGAAGACCTTGGTGAGCGTAGTGTCGCCGAACTGATTAGCAGGATTGTGAGTAGACATTGTCATGATCAGAAATTGAAGTAAAGGTTGGGGAGTGAAGTGATATTGCAGAGAAGGTGTTTGATAAAATGTGTGAGAGAAGAAGAGAGGGTGGTATTATAAGGAGAAGGAGGAGACATAAAATAAAATAAAGAAGAAAAAAAAAACAACAAGGACAGAGAGGCAGACAGATAGACTCATGCTAGGCCATTATCAACGTGATCTCACACACACACACAGCTTTTTCAGTTTTTTTTTTTTTTTTCTTGCTAGACATTTTGTCTCTGGATTCTGTGCTAATTTAATGTGTTGTGTTTTGAGGATTGTTTTCACGCGCTATTTGCACGCGCCGTCGTGGTTGGGCGGCGGAGGTTGCAGTTTGGTGGGCATGCGCGGAGGCAGGGCGGTCACGTGTGGTGCACGCGGTGGTTCAGCGCCTCGATTGGGGTGTGGCTAGTTTTGACTGTGGTCCAGATTAGCACAAATATTTTTAACCACAGACGCGGTTACGAGGAGTGACAAAAGTAATTAATTGTTTCAACTTTTTTTGCTCTTTTTCTGAGGTGGACCCACGCCCATGGGTTCTAAATTCTACTTTCTTAACATAAATTATAAATTATATGTATGGTATTATTACCACAGTTTTTTTATTCATGCAAGATTAAACAGTTACGATACAATATAAAATGTTCTCAATATATATATATATATATACACACAATATACTACTAAAATATTATAAATGCATATGCAAAGATTCAAAATTATATATAAAATAAATAGAATAATTATATTAGAGTAACAGGGCAGTAAAGTGATAATACCTCATTGAAGATTATGAATTCAACGGGACATTGTCTTAATGGTTTGGCTCAGTTTGTTCAAATATAATTTGACTCATATTATTTTTTCTTCTTTTTTCTCGATTTATGTATATCATAAAAAAAATCAACCAAAGTATTGTGGGTTGTGACTCAACCAAACAAAAAAGGATATGTCGCAAAAGTTTATAGTTAAAACTGGATTCAAACACGAAAGTTCATGAACTATTTTGAGCTGAAAAAGTTCAGAGACCAAATTGATTCTAAACACAAAAGCTCGATGACTAAATTGAGTCTTTTACCTAAAAAATATAAGCACGATATGTTGTGGCTTAATTTAAATCAAATCAATGAGATCTTGTCACCACCTTAACATTTACATATAGTCACTCAAGTGAATTTGTGGTAGCGGAACGATTCTTTTGATACAATCATGTTAATAAAGTCTCACGATCTTATTTGTTTCTCAGCCTAAATTAATTAATTATCCATTTAGCCATGTAGGATCTTTCCTCTCTATATGTATATATAACATCTCTCATCCTCTCCAACAAATTTATTAGTTGGATTCTAATTTTTTTTTAAGTTCTCTCTTTTCTATTAGCAAATTATTATTAATCATATAAAAGTTATATATTAATTTCTTATTAGAGAAATGTGTTGAACCAATCATGTAGTAGTTGGCAAAGTTAATTTCCAATATTCTCATAATTTGATATCTCTATAATATGACTACATCAAATCAAAAGTGTAAAAGTCCAACTCCTCATATTATTGAAATTATCATATATAAGATATCCATATGATAATAAAATTTCAAGTTGGGGCATAAAATATAGGGTTAGAAAGAAGAATTAAGAATTAAGAATGATGATAAAGTAGTGGAGTGATGCGTATAGGTAAAGGTGGGTGCAATTAATAGATGTGAAGTTATCATCACATTAGCACCAAATTTTACCTATAAAAATAATGTGACCTATTAATTGCATAGAAAGTTAAATAATTAGAGGCAACACTTTCTCAATACAGAATTTCATCAACAAATAGAGAATAGTGGAAATAACACTTTCAGGTAAGTCCACACTTAGGTAATGTTTGATTGCATGAATATAGAGTTGGATTGGATATTGAAATCTACTATAATATTTTATCCAACGTTTGATGTGAATGGTGGATTGGATTTCAAAATCCAATATGTCATTTTTATCCATCATATGATGGATAAAAATAATTCAAGGGCCCCCCCTTGGATTACGGTGGATTGGATATACACC